>CAUOFW020001574.1:0-82655 GCA_963454935.2 Ilex paraguariensis
CAAGAGATCACAATACGATAGCAACCACCACGTATACATAATTTACTTTTTTGGGGTAATTTGGGAGGAGAAATAAATTTTGGATTGATCATTGTGAACCAATGGTTCACCAAGAAAAGTAAAAGTAGCTCGGCCACTTGGTTTTCTTTAATTATTTCTGCACAAATAGCTTGTTGCGGTAACGATGGTGCATGTGGAAGAGGGCACTCTATATATGTACAAAAGGATTATTTCAACAATATTATTATTTGAATTTAATTTGTTAATCTAATCTATCACAATCATTAAAATAGTTATGAGTCCCAACAAATACTAGAATTTAATGTCAATTCAATGATTATGATATATTAAGCTAATATATTAAGTTGAAATACTGAAGCCCCGTCTTCAAAGAATGAAACTCTTATGCGTTCGTGCTCCAATAACATGAAACACTTCACTTACCGGAAAGAGCACGTAAGAGGTTTCTTCTTGAGTTAAGTCCAAGAGATACTCATTCTTTAAACAAATGGGGGTAGCCCCCCAAACCCCCATGGGGCCAGCGCCAAAAGAGCTAAAGAACTATAGTTCAAAATTAAGGATTATTTGAATGGCCTATACCTAAGATGGCTGAATACCTCCCCAAAGCCAAAAAAACTAAAGATAAGTTGATACCACATTTTTTTTTGAATTTCGATATGCAATGGAAAATCAGTAAATACAAATACAATGACCCTAAAAAGTGGTCAGTAATAATTTTAATAAAATACAAAATCAATCGATAGCAAAACATAACACAATTCCCAAATAGTGACTTGGTACTTTCTCTTCCAAGCAGACCCTGTGCTATGTTTGGCATTGTGGCCATGGAAGTTCACATTCAAATTCTCTCAATTTCAAAATTAGTCTAGTTTTCCAAGAAAAAAAAACACTTAGTCAAATTCAGACAAGTTATGCAAAATTGTGAAATTCACTGAGCTTCATTTCTAAGTTCTATTGGTCCGCATATGATTAATTTTGACAAAAATTGAGAACTGAAAAGAAAGGATTCCAAAACCACCAAAGCAAAGTTGGGGTGGGTGGGACCCTAAAAGCACCACCAGCTCACCACCACTTTATGCTTTGGGTCGGAACCCTCTCCGCCCAGCAGGACCCATGCTCTTGTTCTTGGCCCTTGCCATTTGGAGTAGTGACATTAGTACATCTATGTAAAGCGAAAAGAAAAGAAGCATCAATGACTGTACAGTAGTGAAGGACATTTGAGAGTTCACTTTGCTTATAGTGTGTTCAGCGGAGTGAATGAAAAAATAAAATAATAGAAAGTAGGAGTAATATATTTTTTATTTTTTAAGAAATAAATTATTCATTCTCTTATTTTTGTTTGGTAGTAGGGATGAAAAATATGAATGATTATTTTTTGTTTTTAGTATGATAGATAAGTGGAAGAAAGGAAAAAAAAAAGATTTATATTTTACCATTGTAATATATGAAATTAATGTGCATATAATATATAATAGATAAATAAAATATTTATATAATATGAAAATTAGGAAGCTCAATTCTCAATTTATAAAAACAACAACTATTAAGATTGATCTAATATTCATATACTTTGATTTAATGGTACAAAATTTATACCAAAATTTTTTTCTCGGTCAAAATATCAAATAATTAATCCACACTTTATTTTAATTTTAAATTTCATAATTAAAAAAATTAAATTATTATTTAAAATAGAAATATTTGCAAGATTAGTTTTACTTTTGATATTGTAGAATGTCTTTGCACACGGGATTTGTAAGAGGAAAAATTTGAACCTCTTAATTATAGATGATGAGGAGTTCGGGAAAACATGAACCAAAGTTATTGTTGATGAGTCCGAATTTTACTGGGGCAAGCCCAATAAAAATAAGCCTAGAGAAAAGTCCAAGAACAGATGGATCGACCAAGGAGTCAAGTGGGAGTCCAAAACAAAGACCACGCCCATGTGGACTTAAGTGGACACTATCCATGCCTTGCCCATCCTCCTCTCCTCACTTCACTCCAATGCAAGTCCAAGATCACTCCGGATCCAAGCCCAAAGTCAAGTACGAGCTCAGTTCAGTTCAAGACCCTCCTCCGAAGAAATAAGAGCACGAGGGAGAAAACGCCGAGATAGGCACGGAGATCTCCTACCATAGCTGTACTTACCAAAAGAGTAGAAGTCTTCCTCCTTACGTCATCGCCTCACTACCTCATCACACCTATATAATGTAAGCCCTTTTCATATAAAGGGTAGACTCTCATAACCTTGAGATCCCTACACACACTACACCTTCCTACACACATTGTTTTTCTCTCTCTTTCTCTCCAAAGCACTGTAATACATTGGAGTTACTCTTCTGGTGACACTGTTCATTAATAAAACACCCCAGGTCACTGTCACCATTCTCAGGAGTGGAGTAGGTCACCCGTACCGAACCACTATAAACCTATGTGTTTTTTTCCTTATTTACTACTTTAATCATTAATTGTCATTGATTGTCTGTTATTGCTCATTAATTGCATCCGTTCGTATACTTGACAGTTGATCTTGCACGAAGATAATTTTGTGTATCATCAGTTTGGCACCGTCTGTGGGAACGACTAATTTTCTACTCTCACTCAATCCATGACAATCACTAACCGATCTATGAGCCAGCAACTGGGAGACAACAACCCAGCTCACCGAGAGGAGGCTCTATCTCCCACTGCACCTGTGAAACCTTCCGTTATTACCACTCCCGCCACTGGACAGAAGTAACAACTCCTCCAGACCATGCAGCTGCTAATGAGCCAAAACAAGCAAATCATCCAACTCATGCTCTCCCAAGGAGGCGTCGCCCCTCCCCTCGTAGGAGGAGTCCCACTCCCTCCACTAGGAGAAGAACAACTGTCTATCCCTCCTAGGCGCCAGACAGCCCCCCACCACGGGGCCCCTAGCCAGACCACTCCGGGACCACGGCAGGGCACTCCTCATCTAGTCTCTCCTCAGCGTGCAGGGAGTTCATGAGCGCCCCATCCTCATGAACCTGTGTAGGAGAACGAAGATAGAGAAAGTCAATACGGAGACCATAAAAACCAATACCACCACCCAACGGAGGATGTCCCCAACCAGTGGGACGAGAAGATCAGAGAGGTACAAAACCAACTAGGCGACACCCTCAACGCCATCAAGGCACAGGAGCCTGAAACCGTGGACTACTTGGTAAGGCGCACCGATACCCCTTTCATTGCTGATATCGTTAACTATCCTCTACCCTCGAAGTTTAAGATGCCCACCATCGAGATCTTTGATGGTACCAAAGACCCCCTTGACCACCTAGACACCTACAAATCCTTCATATAACTCCATAACGTGCTTGAGGAGATTATTTGTAGAGCTTTCCCTACCACCCTCAAGGGACCCGCAAACTAATGGTTTTTAAAGATCAAGCCCTCTTCAATTCACTCCTTCACAAAATTGAGTAGATCTTCCGTCTCTTACTTTATTGGGGGACGTCGACATCAGAAATCAGTGACCCACCTACTCATTATCAAGCAGGATAGGGATGAAAGCCTGAGAGACTACCTTGCCTGTTTCAACGAGGAGGCTCTCCAGATTGAGGAGCCAGATGACAATGTAGCCCTGATCGCCTTTATCATCGGCCTTCGCACCTCCAATTTTATGTTCTCTGTCCTCAAGAAGTCGCCCTCCAGCATGCCTGAGCTGCTGTCTAGGGCACAGAAATACATGAACGCCGAGGATATCAGCAAGGCCAGACGAGGTGAGTCTCCATGGGGGCAAGAAAAGGAAGGACGCCTACGAAGACAGGTGGGAGACAGAGAATAAGAGAAAGAGGATAGAGAGAATCTCTGTTAAGGACCGCCTTAGTCCCCCACCTCTTAGAGCACAACAAGCCTTTACGCCACTTA
Source organism: Ilex paraguariensis (assembly GCA_963454935.2). NCBI lineage: Eukaryota > Viridiplantae > Streptophyta > Magnoliopsida > Aquifoliales > Aquifoliaceae > Ilex > Ilex paraguariensis. The sequence goes on from CAUOFW020001574.1 coordinate 3,913, forward strand.
ATGCTTCCGTGGAACATATCATGTTCCCAAATATAGGATGACCTTACAGTACGCGAGCCAGAGAAGATAAAGACCATCCCAAACCGGAGGATTTCGAACAAGTATTGTCGCTTCCACCGCGACCACGACCATGACACTGACGATTGCTTTGATCTTAAAAGGAAGATTAAGGAGCTCATACAACGTGGTCACTTGAGGCAGTATGTTGCTGGCAAAGGACAAACCCCACAACCTGGTCAGGACCAGGATGGTAGAGAACGCCAACAACCCCTCAGAGAAATCCATACGATCGCCTAAGGGCTAGAAGGAGTTGACTCGAACTCTGCCAAAAAAGCCTCGGCTCACCTATGGACTCCGAACACCCAAATATTTTGTCTATCCTTTATTGTTTCAGTTGATTTATTTTGTTATTTGTTATTTTACAGAATAAAATTCTGCGAATATTATTGTGTCCAGAATTGTTTTATTTTCCTAAAAATTACAAATAGCTTACAAAAGTCAGAACATGACTTAACAACGAGATGTAGACAAAAGGCACCCGCGACCCCAACGCCAGGCGCCCAGACTAAGGGTCTTGCCCTCTGTATCTTGGGTGCTTTGACACCGCCTAGACGACGAGTCTCGACGCCTCTCACCAGGCGCCCAACTCCTCAGCGCTCTTCTCATCTCCATCTCAATGGAATGAGCTTCTCCCACAACAGCCACTTCTCAAGACTATACGTAGCTCAGCCTATGACTCTGCTCCCACGCAAGTCACCTAGTAAGCCTCTGTCACGACAGCCACTTTCGGAGACTATACGTAGCTGGGCCTATGACTCTGCTCTCGCGCAAGTCACCTTGTAAGCCTTTGCCACAGCAGCCACTTCCCGAGACTATACGTAGCTCGGTCTATGACTCTGTTTTCGCGTAAGTCACCTAGTAAGCCTCTGCCATGGTAGCCCCTTTTTGAGACTATACGTAGCTCGACCTATGACTCTGCTCTCGCACAAGTCACCTAGTAAGTCTCTGCCATGACAGCCACCTTCCAACACTATACGTAGCTCGGCCTATGCCTCTGTTCTCGCGCAAGTCTATGCCACGGCAACTACCTCCCAAAATTATATGAGCTCGGCCTATGACTCTGCTCTTGCGCAAGTCACCTACCATCCTTGAGACTATACGTAACTCAGCCTCAGCTCATGCGTCCCTCCCATGAGACGCCCACAACTCTAACTTTGTTCTCACGTAAATTGTATACCCCTCTCTCCTGGTAATCATGTTAAATATTTTAATATTGAGATAACATTGTCTTTGTCAAGCATACTACTGAAGCTTAGGTCATCTATAACCGAGCCACTATTAGAAGCAGGGTAAAGCCACAATCCCTATAGAAATCGCACTAGAGTCTCAACTTATGTAGCGGTACAAGGGCTAGTTCTGGTACACAGTTTGGGAAGGAGTGGGAGCACCACCTAATCTTACTCCCATTAGACGTTGACTAAGGAGCACTAGAGGCATCAAACCTAACCCTCTTGAGAGGAGAGGAGGGAAAGACACCACCCTAAAAGTAAATAAAGTCCCCAGATCAACATTCAGAGACAAAGTCAGTTAGTGACCAAGCACCAGGGAGGCGCTGCCCATAGCAAGACTCAAGGTGTCCCCTAAACACAACAGTGCCCAAGACCTTCTAGCGTCGCCCAAGGTGCCTGACCAGCCTCCTAGCATCGCTCAGGGCGTCTTGCCAACATCTTGGCATCACCCAAGGAGCCTGTCCAACCTCGAGCGTCTCTCAATACGTTGCCCAACCTCCTAGCATTGCCCATGGCTCTTTACCAACCTCTTGGCGTCGCCCAAGACGCCTGCTAGCCTCCATTGACGCCCACAACAGCCTCCACCATCGCCCAAGACAATAAAAAAAATAGTGAGGAAGAGGCCAGCGCCCAAGGAGACGACGTCTAAGACAAAAAAAAAAAAAAAAAGAAGAAAGAGGCGACGGCCAAGCAGCCAAAGCAAGGAGAAAAAAGAAAAAAAAAAAAAAAAGGAGGAGGAGGCGCTAGACCAAAGGAAGAAAAGAAAAAAGAGAAAGAGAGAGAGAGAGGGCGACGTCCAAGAAGAAGCCAAAGAAAAAAAAAGGGGGTAGAGTGCAAGAGGCAGCGCCCAGGCTAAACCAACCAAAAAAAAAAGAGAAAGGGAAAAGGTCAGTGCCTAGAAGGGCAGCGCCCAACTAGGCTAGGAAGAAAAAAAGAAAAGAGAAAGAAGAAGGGGCGGCGCCCAGGACAACTAAGAAGAAAAGAAAGAAAAAAAAAAGAAGAGGAAGGGAGGCGGCGTTAGGACAGCCAAGAAGAAAGAAGACAAAAAAAGGGAGAGAGATTAAGAGGGCGGCGCCCAGGACAGCAAATGAAGAAAAGACAAAAAAAAAAAAAAAGGAGAGGGGAGAAGGCTCGCCCAACAGCCAAGACAGGCAAGGAAAAAAAAGAAGAGAAAGGGGGAGAGAGGTCAGGAGCCCAATAGCCAATCCAAAAAAAAAAAAATTATGTTCGATACCGATCAATACAACAGAGTCCTGAAGACGTGGAAGATTTCAACTCACTCCGATGAAGACAAAGCACATGGCTGCGACCCCTTCCTCTCGAAAAATTCAGAGGCTCGGGACATGGGGGGCAAATGATGAGTCCGAATTTTACTGGATCAAGCCCAATAAAAATAAGCCGAGAAAGCCCAAAGAAAAGTCCAAGAACAGATGGATCAACCAAGAAGTCAAGTGGGAGTCCAAAACAGAGACCCCGCCCATGTGGCCTCAAGTGGGCGCCGTCCATGCCTTGCCCATCCTCCCCTCCTCACTTCACTCCAATGCAAGTCCAAGATCACTCTAGGTCCAAGTCCAAAGTCAAGTATAGGCTCAGTCCAGTTTAAGACCCTCCTCCGAAGAAATAGGAGCAAAAGGGAGAAAACATCGGGATAGGCACAGAGATCTCCTACCATAGCTGTACTTACTAAAATAGTAGAAGTCTTCCTCCTCACGTCACTGCCTCACTACCTCATCACACCTATATAATGTAAGCCCTCTCCATATAGAGGGCAAACTCTCATAACCTTGAGATCCCTACACACACTACACCTTTCTACATACATTGATCTCTCTCTCTCTTTAAAGCACTGTAATACATCAGAGTTACTCTCCTGGTGACACTGTTCATTAATAAAACACCCCAGGCCACCGTCGCCGTTCTCAGGAGTGGAGTAGATCACCCGGACCGAACCACTATAAACCTCTGTGTTTTTTCCTTATTTATTGCTTTAATCATTAATTGCCATTGATTGCCTGTTATTGCTCACTAATTGCATCTGTTCGTATACAAGACTGTTGATCTTGCGCGAAAATAATTTTGTGCATCATCAACTACCCCCAGCAAAAGATCAGGGGTTGACAGATTAGAGATACTCCGATGCATAAGTCAGTATGGATTCTCAGAAATAGGTTAGATGATTTACTGGGTTGATCTTGTGTTGGTTGACCTTCTGTCATAGTTACCGCTCTTCCTTGGGTTTCTACTGCTGGCTATATGCGGTGACACCTTAATCTCAACCAGATTCTTCTGGATTGACACAAGTATTTATTGATTTGTGTTTATCTTCCTATTACTATAATTATCTTTGATTCCATGGAATAATTTTTTTTTTTAACAATATTCCATGGAACAATTCAATTGTCCTTCTTTTCAAGACATAGTTATTTTGTTCCTCAAGTTACTTTACTTGGTTTGATAATCTCTTGCTTGGTCAACTGACAATCTCTTGCTTAGTTGATCTTTACTCAGGCGTTCTTATTTAGGATATGCCTATCCACATGCCTAGTGACAGACTGTCACTTCTTAGCTCAGAAATATTGAGCCCCTTCATTTACCCCTAGAGTGCGCTAAGGGTCATTCTCTGTTGAGCCACCATTACTTACATTAATGTTTCTTCACTGATAAAAAAAACATTAATGTTTCTTCTATTTGAGTCCTTTCATTGTCTCAAACGGTCAATAGTATTAATGGTGGGGGTTTTTTCATGCATCAAGAGCCTTCTCACCTCCTACTTTTATATATAATCCCAGTATGCCTCTTCTTCCTTTTTACCTTCCTCCATGGCAACATTCTGAAGCTTTCTTTCTCTGAAATTTTTTGTAAGTTCTACTCCTCTCTTCTCATAATGGGAAAATTGCATGAGGGTAACGTACCCGAGTTTAGGTCTAAGTATGTCATTCTTGATGACGATATCATCAAGGCTGCCAATGATAGGCCATATCTAGGCTCTAGAGAAGTATTCCCTTTTTTCCCACTAGGGTAGTAACTGAGGGTGGAGTTAGGTTCCCTCTCCACCCTCTACATTTGTGGGTATTTTATGCCTTAATTAAAACTACATCCTCTTCAGTGTTGTCATAATTTTTTAGGATAGTAATGGGGGTGGTAGCTTTGAATAATATTTTGGAAATTAACCTAGGGCTGTGGAAGATTGTGCATTGCTATATTGTTACTTGTACCACTAAGAAGAACTACTACTTTAGGGTTATGTGGATTGATCACTATCTGGTCACTCATCTCCTAGACTCGGACAAAAGGGCATGAGAATGATGTTTTCTTTGTTTCGAAAAACTACGAACATAGAGTTGGCGAGGCACCTCGCTACAACCATCCATATGAAGTTGGGGAATGAAGTGGGTGCCCCAAGTAGTTTTTTGTTATCTCACTTTTACCATTTCTTATTTTTTCTAATTTCTTACTTATTTTGATGTGCATAATCCTTCTGCCTTTGTTTATGTAGGTGAAACCGTCAAGGGAAAAATACATAAGTCAAGTGTAAGGATCTCTGATCTTCACAAAGTTTGAGAATTTGGTACCAAGGACCACTGGTGCCGAGTTGCCTACATACTGCTTGGCTACGTTCTGTTATACCATTCCTTCATTGTAGTCCCATCTATGACGTCTCAACAACTTGCTGAGCATAGAGCTACTCGGGCTGTGGAAGTTCACCTTCATTGCTTCCAAGGAGGCCCCAAAAATGAGGAATGGGAAGGGGCCGAGTTGCGACTAACATTATCGATCTTGTCTTGGGTCCAGCCCTTAGAAGTACTTCTAGTTTAGGGTCCTCTTCTGAAAATGTTTCTGCACCTCCAGTTCCTTCTGAGATTGCTCCCTAATGCACTCCATCGGATCAATTGAAACAAGGGAATAATCCTTATCCTTCTGGGATTGCAACCGATCCTCCTCCCAAGTCAGTTGATTTAGAGGAGGACGTGGATCCCAATGAATATTATGTGTCCATCACTGAAACTGGTACGTAGACAGTAGTTAAACAAGAGAAAAGTGCAATTAACCCGTTGATCAATGAGCTTATGGGATCTAAGGGAACCCTTTCCTGGAGACCCCATCTTTGAGCCCATGGTTGGGAAATTCATGCCAAGTACTTTGAAGTTGATGATATTGACGTTGTAATAGGTCTTGCTAAAGCAGTGATTGTTTTGTCTAACCTTCGAATTTCTAAGGATCTAGATGACGACTCATTAGCCTTGAGCTTGCCAACCCCATATGTATTTATTTACACAAACACACACAGATATATATATATATATATGTATTAGTTTCTCCTTTATATTTTTTAGAGTCTTCAACAGAAGTTTGATCTTAGCTCGAGGACAATGAATAAGGACAAAGAAGTGAAGAAGGTGCTTCTTTAAAGTTCCCAGGTGTTGCGAAAATGCAATACTTTGAAGGCTAATTATGTGAAGGCGGCTGGGGAGATTGATCGACTTAAATCTGAAGTTGCAAGACATTGTGAGCTGAATGAAGAGCTTAACAAAATACTAAAGGAGGTCGTCAAGTCCAAGAAGGTAGCCTTGAATGAAGCTTCTCACTTAGAGCAACTTCAAGGGGCAATGTAAATGAGGTCTGGTAGCTATTTTAGATAACAAGTCCATAAATTCTGGCTCCAATGGGCTATGTATCTCACTCGGTATTACCCATAATCCAATATGGGCTCGCTGGATGTGGCGACCTCCAAGGCTAGCTATTCCTCAACAGAAGCTCCAAAATCTCTGGATTTGTGTCAAGCTCAATCCACATAAGACATCATCTTCATCACAAGAAATCAATCCACAGAAGCTCCATCGTCTTCATCATCGCAGATATGCTCTTTCTCTCTCTCTCTCTCTCTCTCTCTCTCTCTCTCTCTCTCTCTCAGAGAAACTCCATCGTCTCAACTTGGGATTTTTGGGTTGGGTTGGGTTGAGAAGATCAAAAACTGATCACAACTTGGGATCTTTGGGTTTAGTTGACGATTTTGGAGATGGGTTCGAGCTGATTTTGGAGGTGGGTTCTGTTTTTGTGAGTGATTTGGGATCTTCCATCGATCTTGATTTAGGGTTTTCAGGAAGATCAAAATAGATCCTGAAGGTGTATATCATTGTTTTGTTAAAGTACATGTGATGAGCTCTTCTTGTATGATATTTACTCTTGTAGCCCATTTTTTATGATATTTATTCTTGTAGCCCATAATTGATTAAATTTATACAATGTATAGTTGAATTGCTATTTTTTGAATTTTATTATTGAAAGTTAGTTAAAGTTAATTGAAGTGGTTAGCTAAAATAGATAGCGTGATTGGAGTGAATTTGAAAAGTAGTTAGCTAAAGTAGATAATACAATAATACAAAGAGCTTCATTACTCTATGCAAATGGAATTTAGCCTGTTGTCTCTGTTACTCCAATTGATTCTATCGAATTGGTTATTGCTTCTATTTCAACTGACTATGTCGACCATACTATTGATCTTTCTACAATCTATTAATTTTTGTTTTAAAAAAAATTGTGTACCAATTTTGTTAGATGTATAAAATGGTATTATATTTCATATTGTCTTCATAATCATGTATTTTTGCAAACTGCCAGTCGTGTAGGCCAGAATTTTTTGAACACTTCATCCACTTTTCCCCCAATAAAAAGGGATGGGCCTTGATAAGGGGCTAGGGCCTTTTGAACACTTACAATTTCTACCCACTATTCTCCTACCAAAGGGGCCCGACCTTGGCAAGAGGGTAGGGCCTCACTTGGAAATTTTTTAGTGAACGCTTCCCCCAACAAAAGGGCTCGGCCTTGATTGTGAGCTAGGGTCTGCTAATACTTGTAAATATTTTAATGCCCCTTCCCTAATATAGAGGCTCAGCCTTAATTGTGGGCTAGGGCCTAATAATACTTGTAAACATTTTAATGCCCCTTCCCTAGTATAGAGGTTCAACCTCGATTGTAGGTTGGGGCCTACTATAAGGACTAAATGATTCTTACGACATCGACCTACCAATTTACTCAGTCTCAAATTTTTGTCCATACGGGATTACATCATTGTGCCTAGCCTCGGGTCTAAGTTTGATCAGCTAACTACACCTAATGTTGGCCAATGCCTATGTCAGGATTTGTGCCCTCCTTACCACGGCAGTAGGTTGTGCCATTTCGGGGGTTCCCTTGGTCTTTTGCCTAGAATTTCATTCTCTGGTCTTTATCCTTTGCCTTGGAAAAGTCTCATTGTGTAGTGAATCTTCCATTCGTACTTTGAATTGCTTATCCAAAAGGAAATAAACAATGCACTTTGTGTCAAAAGGACAATGTTTATTAAAACTATAACCAAAAATAGCGCAAAGTAAAATGCTGCTTGGGTTAAAAAAAGGAAACCTCTGCTCCCAATAACACAAAGTAGAACACTGACTAATTGCACCTCTGTCTCGAGATTGAAGAAAGCTTCTAGCACTTTTCACATTGCCTTAAATATTGTTGTGCGCCTTTTGCATATAAGGCTACCAGTATCCTTGGAAAATTGTTCAGTTGTCAAGTGACCTTCCGCTTGTATGAGCTCCGTAACTTCCTTCATGGACCTCGACTAGAAAGTCTTGGACCTTGCTTGGGTGTACGCCTAGTAGGTAGGGTCCTGTAAACAACAGAGGTATTCTCTTGGTGACAACAGAGCCTAGCCACTATTAGGTTGAGCTTATGAGCTTCCTTCTTGTCATTGGGGAAGATGCCATCTTTCAAAAAATGCTTGATGGGATCCATCCAGCTAAAGGATTTTTCGACCGCAAGTACATCTAACGACGTCCCTCAAAAAATGCTAGGTTGTGCTTGACTTTCTACAAGGATAGTTCTACAGGAATTGATTTTTATTGATGTGGCTACAATTGCCAGTGCATCAAAATGCAAGTTCTTTGTTTTGGAAACTTTTCAATGGTGCTATTGGGAATGTTGCTCATCTCTACAGTTGCCAATTGATTATAGGCTATCATTCGTCAAGTGTTCTTCGGTTAACTAGTTGACCATGAGTTGAGAATCAAAATTGATGTTTAACTGCTCAATGCCCATATCATGTGCAAACCTTATTCCTATTATTAAGCCCTCATATTCTGCTTTATTTTTTGTCAAGCCAAATTCTAATCTAACCGCCTTTTCTAACATATCTCCGTAGGGGGATTCCAAAATCAAGTTGACTTCGACTCCCTTGTGATTGCTAGACTCGTCGATATACAAATTCCATGGGGTCTTTTGTTTCCCCAACTCCAAGACCCCAAGTGAGTTCAGCTAGAAAATCTACAAATCTCCTTGTGATTACTTGTCCCGTTATTGTTGTGTGTGCTCCAAAAAGGATATCAAACTCCCCGCGTTCAATAGCCCACTTTGAGATTCTTTAAGATAGGTTGGCTCACCTAAAAAGGGCCTTGAAAAACTAATTAGTCAAGAACTTCACTTTGTGTGTTTGGAAATAATACCTTAACTTTCTAGCTAAGCTGACAAATGCAAGAGCGAACTGTTCCGATGGCAAGTATTGAGCTTCTGCATCAAGGAGGGGCATCAAGGAGGGTTTTGCTAATGTAGTAAATCGACCTCATCTCTTTTTCTCATAGCTTTTTCAAAACCCCGCTGACAATGTGTTCTGAGACTACGAGGTACATGTACAACAGTTCCCCCTTCTCAGAGTTATGAGCAGGGGCGGTTTGACCAAGTAAGCTTTCAATTCTTTGAATGCTCATCGCACTCCTGCATCAAAATGCCCTGTTGATTAGACTTGGATATTTTGTTATTTTTATGTTGATTATTGGTTAATTGCATTTGGGTGAGGCATTAAATGTGTTAAATTGATTAAGTTTTGATATCATCTTTTTTTTAACGTTTTTCCAATTTTGCAAGTAAATAGTTGAATTAATAATTTGAAGGATAAAGCAAACAAGGAGAAGGGACAAAAAGCATTAAGGAGCAACAAGGAGTTTTCTACCTAATGCATTTGAATGGTGGACAAGACGTGTCCAAACAGTAGTTCTAGAAGTTGTATAGAGATGAATGAAGACATGCGTTTGGATGAAAGACGATGTGCATCTGAACTAAACTTCCACGGGAAACAAGGAAAAGACATTGTCGAGTGCATTCGGATAGTACAAAACATGTGCCCAGATATGATGGATAGAGAGGCCAAGGAACATTGCCTATATAAATGGATATATTTCTTGCTTTGTGTCCATCTTTGAGAAGCCTTTTCTCTTCTAGCCTTATTGTATTTTCTTTTGGGCGGCAAAAAGCCTAACTAAAGGTAGGAGAAAAGCTTTTAATGAAACACAATATTATTTTTGATTCAATATTCGTTTAATATATGATTTATTCTTTTAATTTAATTTTTTTCTTTTAGTAACGTTTTTTCGCTGTATAAATTTTTGATTTTTTGTGTCATGTACATCGAATGTTTAAGATTTCCTACAAGTCAAATAACTGGTTATTCTATTCTTGATTTAATTAAATAGATTTTTTTTCATAAAAATATTTAATTTCTTATTTTTTATAAAATTAGGATTTATTTGTTAGAAAGCTTGATTTATCGTAGCCTCTGAGAATAATGAATGCTTGCGATCTACAAGTAAATTCCTAAATTTATTCAATTAAGTTAATTAATTATACTTTTGATGTCTTCACATTATCGCCGCTAAATATTTCAATTGGGATCACTCCTCAACTGATTTTCATTTGAGTTCATAAATTAGATCGTTAATAATTGTCGTGTGAAATTGAAAGTGTATCCCCGATGCTTTAGTATTTTAAATTACTGTTTTTAACAACTCAATTTATGTTCTCTTGAACAAACAACTCTTTTAAACAACCTCAAAGTAATTTTGTTTTATTTGTCCTTGTATTCTAAGTCTCTCACAATTCTCTATGGTACGACCTCAAACCTCCGAGTTTATGTTACTATGCGATAACTTACATTTGGGTTTATCAATATTTAAGTTGTAGCACTTGCCTTCCTTGATTTAGGGCTTGGAAAAATGGCCAACATACGTTAGAGACTCTTGATATAACCTGTTTAGGGCCGTCAGCATAACTTCTTGTTTATGCACCTCTTTCACATTCGTTGTGGGTTGTAGTTCAATTAGTGCCTTCACTTGTCCAAGATTAGCCGCAATTCCCCTTTTTGTCACGAGGAATCCTAGAATTTTTATTGAACCAACCCCAATGGCGCATGTCGAGGTGTTCAACTTCATTTCGTATTGTCGAAGTGCATTGAAAGTTTCTAGAGGTCATATAAATGGTTGGCCGCCTTGAGGCTCTTTACTAGTATGTCGTCGACATATACCTCCATGGTTTTTCCCAACAAATCCTTAAACATTTGGGTGACCAACCATTGATAGGTTGCTTCAGCATTCTTAAATTCAAAGGGCACCACTTCGTAGTAGAAAATCCCTCTTGGAGTAATGAAAGAAGTTTTCTCTTTTTTTTTTTTTAAAGAAAGAAGTTTTCTCTTAATCTTGTTCAAGAAGGGGGATTTGGTTCATCCACGAAGCTAATTGGCTCATGTCTGGATATGGCATTGACCATCTGATCTATTTTCAGGAGGGAAAAGCTGTCTTTGCGGCACTCTTGGTTCAGATATGTGAAATCTATGCAAAGTCTCCATTTTCCATTTTTCTTTTTCACCACGACTATATTGGATATCCAAGTTGGGTATTGCACTTCCTTGATTGATTGCACCTCTAACAATTTTCCAACCTCCTCAAGTATGGCATCGACATGCTAAGGTGACGACCTTCGTTCCTTCTATTTTACTAACTTAAAGCTCAAGTCGATATTTAAATGATGCAATATGGCTGTAGGGTCGATTCTAGACATTTCGTAGGGCATCCATTCAAACACATCAATGTTTTCCCTCAATAATGTTTCCATAACTTCCTCTTCCTTCTATGACCTTTGTTCCTTTTGTTTTGCTTTCAATGTTGTGAATGGAGCTCACTTAAACTCCCCCGAATGTCAACCATACCCGTATCTGTACAAAACCTTAAGATTTATGGTATGTTGATAGGACAACCTTCATTTCGTGGAACCAAGTGAGCCCCATGATGGCATTATAGGTTGATTCTGAATTGACAACCAAAAACTCGATCATTGTCCCTACCGGCCCTGTTTGTATCGATGAGGTGATTTTACCTATAGACAGCACTACTCTTCTATTGAATCCGACCAAAGGGACGTACATCAGCTTCAAGTCTTCATGTTTTAAGCTAAGCTTTCAAAACAAGCTTATGTACATTACTACGGAAGACCTTCCTTGCTCAATTAGAATTCATCTCACATAAAAGTTGGCCACCCATGGAGTGATAATCAGGGCATTGTAGTGGGGCTAATGAACCCTTGTCAAGTCTTCATTCAAAAAGATTATATTCCCTCAAGGGAGACGACTTGGCATTTCTTGTTAGGATGCTCGGTCAAGAGGCCGACCTGGTTAACTTCCTTGACTTGTGCTACCTTCTGGATGTAGGCTCTTGCTACTTTATTTGTTGCCATATTGGGATCAAAAGCAACATGAATCACATCAATTACCCCTATTGGGTTTCACGTTTGGTCCCGAGTTATCTCTTTCTTCTCATTTTTCTCCACTTTTGATTTTGCTTCATTTATGAATTGTGACAAGTGTCACCCCCATATGAGCTCGTCAATGTGTTGCTTCAATGAGCGGCAATTTTTCTACATGTGCCCGACGTTCCGATGATAAGAACATTTGAGATTGGAGTTCCTCCCCTCTGGGTTCCCCCAAGCTTACTAGGCTATTTGAAATATGGCTTACCCTTAATTTGAGACAAAATCTTGCACATTGGTTCTTTGAATATTGTGTTGATCCCTAAAAAGGCTGAACAGGGTTGGAATCCCCCTTTCTCCTTCCCCTTAAATTCTGATCGGTGTTAATTGAATTTTTCTTTGACATTAATCTTCCTGCTTGGCTGCTCAAAATTGGGCTCTTTCCCTAGGTCATCTTCTACCTTTGCATATTTTTTAACCCTTACCATTAATTCCTCTATATCAACTACTAGTCTTCTGGTCAGGGACTGGTATAAGTAATTGTCCTTTGGTAGTTCAATCTTGTATATGATCACCACAATTTTTGGGTTACAACTTTCTATCTTGTTCATGGTTTCCCAGTACTGATGTTCTTATCATCTGAGTGTTTCACTATGTTTCTTCTTCATGGAAAATAGTGCTCCATTGTCCTTCGAATGTATTGGTAAGGTGATTTTACCTATAGGCAGCACCACTCTTCTGTTGAATTTGACCAAAGGACGTACACCAGCTTCAAGTCTTCATCTTTCAAGCTAAGCTTTTGAAACAAGCCTATGTACATTACTTCGGAAGAACATCCTTGCTCAATTAGAATTCGTCTCACATAAAAGTTGGCCACCCTTGGAGTGATAATCAGGGCATCGTAGTAGGGGTAATGCACCCTTGCCAAGTCTTCATTCGAAAAGATTATCATTCCTTCAGGGGAGACGACTTGGCATTTCTTGTTAGGATGCTCGGTCAAGAGGCCAACCTGGTTAACTTCTTGACTTGTGCTGCCTTCTGGATGTAGGCTCTTGCTGCTTTAGTTGTTGTCATATTGGGGTCAAAAGCAACATGTATCATATCAATTACCCCTATTGGGTTGCGCATTTGCTCCCGGGTTAACTTTCTCTTCTCATTTGTCTCCACTTTTAATTTTGCTTCATCTATGAATTGTGACAAGTGTCCCTCCCGTACGAGCTCCCCGAGGTGCTACTTCAATGAGCAATAATTTTTCTACATGTGCCCAATTTTGCGGTGAAAAAAACATTTGAGATTGGAATTCATCTTCTCTGGGTCCCCACCAAGCTTAGTGGGCCACTTGAAATATTGCTTACCCTTAATTTGAGATAAAATCCTTCACATTGGTTCCTTAAATATTGTGTTGATCCTTGAAAAGGCTTAACAAGGTTGGAATCCCCTTTTCTCCTTCCCCTTAACTTCTGATCGGTGTGGATTGGATTTTTCTTTGACATTAATCTTCCTGCTCGGCTGCTCAAAATTGGGCTCTTTCCCTAAGTTATCTTCTACCTTTGCATATTCTTCAACCCTAATTATCAGTTCCTCTATATCAACTACAAGTCTTCTGGTCGGGGACTAGTATAACTAATTTTCCTTGGGTAGTCCTATCTTGAATATAATCACCGCAATTTTTGGGTTACAACTTTCTATCTTGTTCATAGTTTCCCATTACTGATGGACATATCATCTGAGTGTTTCACTATGTTTCTTCTTCATGGAAAATAGTGCTCAAATGTCCTTTGGATGGAGACTGCTAGTTATGAACCTAGCCATAAACTGCTCAACTAATTGCACCCAAATGTGGATTGAATCTCTAGTTAGGTTGTCATACCATTTCATGGCTAACTCTCCTAGACTACTAGGAAACATCATGCAAATCAAAGTTTCGTTCTTGCTATGGATGCCATCAACTTCTTGTAATGGCGAATATGAGTCGTTGGGTCAGTACGCCCATTAGATAGCTTGAAGTTAGGAACCACAAACTACTCAGGATCTACTCCCATTCAATCCATTGTGCAAAGGGTGATACCTCCACTCCACTTGAGTATTCCCCCATGGCTCGCCTGGCAAGTTCCCGAGTTGATCTTTGTTTAAGCCACTTTAGTTTGTTGTCCAATTCTCTGGTGATGAAGCGTTTCCATTTATCCTCATGCTATGAGCATCCAACCTACCTTGTAGGGATTTTATAAGCTTCATGAAGGTAGATATCTCCCCATCAATACGTGGTAAGTCTTATAGATGCACGTTGTTTCTCTTGTTCTAGAGCTCGTATCTCCCAGATGAAAGGTGGTCTGAGTCCTTTAAATCCTTGTTTGAACTTCAGGCCACTTCCTCCCTAGTATCACTATCTAAAGGGAAGTAGACTTGATAATTTTGTGAGGGTTAATTTCATTGAATCATTGACAATGGTGTGGTGATCGAAGAATGCTTCACATGTTTGACATGACTTCGTGTTCTTGAGTGTTTCTCATAGACGTTACCAAATGTAAGAGGAAAAACTTGAACCTCCTAATTATAGATGATAAAGAATTCAGGGAAACATGCAAAACGAACAAATTGCCAAAGATCAGGGGTTGACCGGTCGGAGGCACTTTGATGCCTAAGTCAATATGAATTCTCGTAAATAGGTTAGGTGATGTACTGGGTTGATCTTGCGTACCTAGACCTTCTATTCTGCTTGGTATTTATAACGTCGTATGGCATCCCCTCTTCCTAGGGTTACTGTCGTTGGCTATGCAAGGTGGAACACCTTAATCCCAGACTGATTCTTCTGGATTGAAACTAGTATATTGATTTGTGTTTATCTTCCTCTTATCACAATTATCTTTAATTCCACAATCATCCTTCTTATTAGGACATAGTTATGTTCTTTTTTCACTTTGCTTTGCTTGATCTAACAATCTCTTGGTCAGTCAACTGGCAATCTTTTGCTCGATCGATCTTTACTCGTGCATTTTTATTTAACATATGTCTAGTGATAGGTTGTCACTTCTTTGCTTCGAAATACTAAGCCTCGTCAGGGTTAATCCTATTGCAGATTCGGATCCCCTTCATTACCTTTTCCCTTCAATTCTCTTCAATATAATGCTAGATGAGTGACATATGTAAAATTCTGAATTTCAATAGACAAGATTTTTTCTTTGTGAGAAAATTCTTTAATAATAGTTAACACTTCACTAACAACAAAATGAATGAGGAAAATATTTTATCCATTGAAATTTAAAATCTTACACATGTCACTCATCTAGCACTGTATTAAGGAAAATTGAAGGTAGTGGGTAATGGAGGGGACCTAGCTAGTATGTATATATTAAGGGACATAAAGGTAAATAATATACAATTTAACACAAATAATTAACTTTTTATTCAGATATAGATTTTGATAAATTGGAAGGAATGTTAATCTTTCTATTTTTTTCGTCTTTCCTTTTTTTTTTTTACTTACCAAATATGATATTTTATTTATCTTTTCAACTTTTCATCCTCTTACTTTTTCATGCTTTTATTTTCCTAATTTCATACAAAATAAATTGAACGGTACTCGTATTGAATTGTTATAGTAGATAAATACACCCTATTTAGTTAGAAAAAGGACAAGCAACAAAAGGGAAGATCGAAAAAAATACAAAAAAAACAAAAACAAAGGGAAGATCAGAATGTGGGAGAAACATAAGATACACATAAGGATGACAGTGGACCGGACAAAAACGAGTATTCGTCCAAACCTGTCTCGTTTGGACCGGGGATGGACTATACGTATTGGACAGTGCACGTATACGGGGATACGCCGTGCGGGGATGGACTTACCCTTACCCCTGTCCCACCCCCGCCCCGTCCCCGTTACCCGTTATATATATACTCTTAAAGCCCTAATTTACTCTGCTCTACCTCACTCAGCCTTTAGCCTTCAACCACCCCCATCTCTCTCTCTCTTCGACACACAATGACACAGGTCTTCGACAAAAGGCATACAATTATAGTTTAAATAAATATAATGGGGCCAAAAAAGGGTTGAGGAATCTAATCCTTTGGCTTGCTTTGTGGATTCCACTTCTCCAATTCCTTTTCTTCAGACTGCTTCTCTCAGACATGTTCTCTCTCTGCTCTCCTTTCCCCCATTTCTCATGGCTTTGGTTGATTGTGACATTATCAACATTTTAGAAGCTAGTGGTGATATTTAAACATTTCATGTAGGTATCAGAAAACTATTGAACATATAAAATATCATCTATAAAAGGACTTACTCTGATTTTCTATTCAGAGGGATGAATATCTGCATATGATTAGATGATTTCCTATTTTGTAAAAATTGCTCTTTCGTTGTCCCTATTTCCTAAATTGCTCTAAATATCATCTATAAAAGGCTTGGGCTTGGGCGGGTACTTGGGAAGCGGGGACGGGGTCAAGGATTAAAAATTTATCCACAGACGGGGATGGGGATGAAAAATATATCTGCTAATAGGGGTTGACTAGGGATGGACATAATTTTTTTAAACAGATACGGAGATGAAGACTACACTCCCTGCCCCCGCTTTCGGTCCACTGGCATCTCTACATACACACCGAAGGATAACAACGATAAGAGCTGAGAAACTTAAAAAGTTAAAAAGAGTTGAACTATCGTTTGTTGGAGAACACTATATTTTTTTTCCCGAGAAAGCACTGGCTGTATGGAACTGTTTGCAGAGAGTCCACTTGCTTTATGGATTGCTGCTACTTATAAGGGTCGAAGATAACCATCACGTCCTAAGTTCACAAGTTGCTTTCCAAAGCCACCCTTAACAATCATACACCGCCATGTATCAATCATCCTACTTGCATCGCAAGGAAGTGGAAAGCTGATCTCACCCCTCTTCAATGCTCTCTAGTCCCTACCACCCCATGTAACGGTTGCCGTTCGCCCCTCGCCACCACCCATTCGCCGGCGATCACATCATTAAGAATTTTCTATAGCCCCATCAATCATTATTCTTTTCGAAGTTTCAAATAGATGTTCTCATTTACTTGTCTTCAATTATGTCACCTAACAAAAATTCTAACTCAAATGATGTGAAAACCCTCTAAGCTCAACATATAAAGCAGTCCGCCCGGCAATTATGCTAGGCAGTCGAAGTTGTCCCTTAAGACTCCATATTTTTTTAGGGCCTCAAAGTATTGTTTTAGATTTACATTTACTTAATTTTAAATCATTTTTAAAAATTTTAGATTCAAGTTTAATTAAGTCCAGATTTGTTTTCAGGATCCCAAATAAAACTTTTAAATCAAAGTTCAATCAAATCAAATTTTATTTTTTGGGATCTTAAAAGAATTGTATAGACGCGCGTTCAATGAAATCAAATTTTATTTTTACAAGTTTTATACTAATAAGAGATCCATTATATTAATCATAATACTATTCATGTTTTGAAACCTATCATGTATAACAAAATTATTTAATTGTTTATTTAGTATATTGTTTCCAACTATTTTAATCAACTTGTAATACATTTTGATTATTCTTTTTAGAATTTCATGGTCTTTGGATAAGTTAATTTATTTAAATTTAAATTGCGTTTGTTAATAGCTTCTTTATGTTGTCATGATAACATAAATGTCACTATAGTGTTCAGTATTGAATTTTAAATCTATTCTCGTTGACTATTAGTTCTAGAATGAATTTTATAAATTTAAATATCTAAAGAATTTGAATACCGAAATTTAAATAGTAAGTTGACATTTCAAATAACAAGAAATTTATTTTTAAATAAATATATTTTAATATTTTAATAAAAATTAAAATTAAAATTAAAAAAAATTATTATATATTATCATAAAACTCATATTTAAGGGGCCTCATCCAATTCCACAATCTGAATCCGTTCTGCAGGCGCAAGTGATAAAGAAAAAGAACACAGCAAAAATTACAGCTATTCTTGTATGAAAAAGTACACTAATTCTGTTATCTTCTATTTAATCTCTGCGAATTTACATTGCCCGGATCATAAGAATCAAAAACTATTGAAACAAACAATTATAAAAGGGGACAAACTCACTCTCTCCTATATATCTAGCAGAGTTACCGAGATTGAACTGCAGCTCACTGGTTCTGTTCTTGGCTTGTTTCAGCCTCATTAGTCTCTCTGTTTTCTACTCTTGTTGCTAATTCATGGCTACCCATCTCTTCTTTTGGCTTCTGATCAGCAGATTCAGGCTTCTTTGTCATTTTCGCTCTCTTACCATCACCATCTTCGAATGAAGAAGCTCTGCTACACATGGGCGTGGCCAAGAACGTTGGCTTCAAATCTCCAGCCATTATCACGACAATCCTCTCTTCAACAACTGGCAAAGCCTTGACAGTGTTCTCTCGTTTGTCCTCATTAGCCTCTACATCTCTATCACTATTTTCGCCATTGCTCACATGGCCGGAGAGTTTCCAATAAGAGCAAGCAAGGATCAAGAGAGCAAAGGCAATCACACCCAGCATCGCTGCGATACCGCCAAAGAGGTACGGTACCGAAGAGTGCCATGGTGAGTGTTGTATGGTCGCCGGCGGAGAGAATGTTGCCTTTGATGTTGCTGTTGCTGCTGCTACTGTCATTGCTGATGTGGTCTGTATGGTGCTAGCAGTTCTCATTTCTATAGTTTCTAGTACTCTCTCTCTCTCTCTCTCTCTCTCTCTCTCTCTTGTTTGTTGTGATTGTTGTTTGGAGGTAATGGGTTTCGGGTAAAAGCAGGGAAAGCAAGAACGGAGAAATTGTGGTTGTACTTGTGTTGGAGTAGAGGAGAAATGCGTTGGTGAAAATTTATAAGAGGCAAAAGTGAGAGAGAGACGGAGGAAGAGAGAGTGTATGTGACTGGTGTGTGTGTGAGAGAGAGAGTGAGTTTTGCTCGCTTTACTTTTTGCAAAATTGCTATTAGAGCTAAAATATTTCAATAATCTTCCACACACCATCTTCTTAGATCGTCATTGTCCACTACCTTACTACGGAATAGGTTTTACAGAGTTTATTAAATATTTAATAATTTTTATTATGTCACGTCACATAATGTAAGAAAGGTGGTGTACAAAGGTGGCGTCCACAACATTATTCAAAATATTTACTTTATTTATTGACATAATTAATCACATCATTCAATAAGTAATGAACTCTTTCAAACACCGTGATTCACATTAAAATCAATAATAATAATTAATTAAGTTAACATTTTAAGTCAAAGTAATATTTATAGTATGTATTTAAAAAGTAATATTATTTAAACGTAAAATATAATTTAATTTACTCATCTAATAATATGTAAGTGATAGAATTTTAATAAAAAAATTTAAAATTTACTGTCACAATAATTTTATTCGATCGTTAAAACCATTTCACAGATACGGACATCTTCGATTAAACAGAGGCATCCCAAGAAGTAACGGTAATACCATGTCACTATTGATGATATAGTATCATTAATCAATAATTAAACTCCAAATAGAAAAAGTGAACCTTACTTGAACTTACAGGTTAATTATAAATTTTTGTGAAGTCCATCTATTTATTTATTTTAGTATTATTAATTAATTATACCATATCATTTACCACTTGTTATCACCGGATAGTTGTCCATCTGTATGCGTCTGTTAGTGGAGTCCATGAATGTTGCACGGTTGCACCAAATTGATTTTGGGGCCAAGAACCAACTCATCAGATTTTTGACATGAATGTTTATGGGTTTGGGGCTTCCCTATAATTTCACAAGAATTAAAGTACTCAAATTTATTTTGGGTGGGGCAATTCGAATCCCATTTAATTTTTTATTATCAAACTATTAAATTCACCCTTTCTATACTCGCTTTATTAAAACTAAATTCACTCTATTTTATACACACTTTCTTAATAAGTAAACTCACTCATTCTATATATTCCCCTTTAATGACTAAACTCACCCTATTATATATCTATTAATTTGTGAAGAGGAATAAATACTAATGAAAAGTAATATTTTATAAAATTAATGATGAATATATTATTGCCTTCATTAAATTTTTTTTCAAATACAATTTTTTTTAAAATATGTTAGTTAAGCACTTGTTTAAACCTAAAGTTAAAACATGTATATCCCACTATAGTAATGATCGCCTCAACGATGCACCCACGAATTGCTTACGGACTCATTTCGGTATAACTGACAAGATTTATCGAAAGTTTGGACAAATTCTAACAAAGAAACCTAAGCTAAAAGAACAAGTAAGGTGTATCTATAGTCAGCTTTCAGCTTCACAGCTCCGTCATCTTGTTTCTTTTTTTTATCTAAAAGAATCTTCGCAAAGTGCACTATTGGTCACTTTTTTGTATGATAGGGCCATGCCATTCTTCTCTCTATGGAACCAGCACCCACAAGCGTGAGATATACCTTGTGTGTGTTTGGTGTGGGGGGGGGGGGGGGGGGGGGCAGGTCCCTTGGTCATGGTCCTTTCAAGCAATGACCGTTTAGTCCATGGTTCATTGGATGGTCGGTGCAAGACCAAATATTGAAACACATTGATTTCGCTTGTTCCCGTCCTTCGTTTCAAGGGCTAGTCCCTTAGTGTGGTCAGCAAGTCCTTTGACTGCAGGGCTATTCTAGTTACAAAAGTGAACCATAGTGAAATTCACCAATATTATCACAAATATCCTAAAGTTTGCAATCCACCGCCTCTACCCAATGCCAATGCTTTATAGAAACTTCATCTCATATTATTAGTTTTGTTTTTGGAACAATTTTGCATGCAACAATTGCAAAAGCCACAAATTAAATTCTCAAGCACCTTCAAATGAATACAAAATGTTAAATCTGTAATTAATAATAAAGACAAAATACCAGTTGAAGCAATAGAAACAACAATATATCCAAGGCTGTGCAATTTCGTTGTAATTGTATTGTACAGAAAAAGTCTTCTCTATTATGGCACCCTGCTTAAGAAGAAAGTAATTCCTATATTTTAAAATGCTGAAGAAGTAATTGCAACATAAGCAATGTGTTGTGCACCATTAAGGCAATCAATATTATTTTGTGCATTTGACCATTGCGCTTCATTTTGGAGTTGTTGGTGCTCAAACAATAGTCTATTACCAACTTTTGCATTTCAATTGCCAATCGGTTACCACATGGGTGGGCAGTCAATTAAGCTCTTGCTTGATTTGTGGAGCAATTGATTCAATAGATATAAATTATAATATTCGATTTGATCCTAACTTAGATTTGAAATATCAAACATTGTATGGATTTTGTGTTCATGTACTGAAAACTGATTTCATAACGCAAATAGATACAGTGGAGAGCATTCAATTAGAATAATATTGAATAGGTCTCCTCAATTGGTATCCCGTTTTCATAATTGAAGCCTCTTGAAGACGTTATCTTTATTCTACATCATCTTCTAGAAGACTTCTTGCAACACATGTTGATTTGAAAGAATCGTGCATAATGTTATTTACTATGTGCAAGTTGTCAAATGAAGCTACTTCTTGGGCAACAATTAGTAGCAAACACAAAGAAAAACACTCACATAAATTTGTGCTAGCAAAGTACAATCCTATCAATTGAGTACCCCATTCCATACTGTCGTTTTCTTGTTCCAAACTCCTGATAGGTTAACGCACGTGCAGATTTATTTGAAGCGCAACATATAAAAAAATCAATCAAAAGTGTCTCACGTTGTGACCTCTTGAAATGATCGATTCGAGTGGTTCGTCCGAATTAAAAGCAACATTATGGATGCCTAGTAAATGAAGTTCTAAACATATAACTGATGCAATCTCTTCATGAAAAGGATCAAATATTCACCAAGCAACCTCTAGAGATCCAATATACATTGCATCAAGATCTTGTTGGATCTCATTTCCTCCTCCCAACACCATAGTTGTGCTATCACGACCTGTGTAAATATTATTATGGATGCATTTCATTTATCTTATTCTCGTACAAACTTTTACATTAATATGATAGTTGAACATTCTTGAAAAATAAGAATTGTATAGCACGACATCCTATTATCAACTTCTTATGCCCTAACAGTATAAATGTGACCATTATTATGACGTCAATATACAAAGGATATTTATCTTTGTCCATGTTTATTGATTCTACAAATGTTCGATAATACCTCTTAGTATATACACTATTTTCAATACATGATGAATGCGAGTTTTGAGCACCGTATGGTCCATTGGCCATACAATTCTTGAAAGTATCAAAAAGAAGAGGATTACTATCTGGATTAGAAAATTCAACACACACTACCTTGTCTACCTGAGAACATGTCTGAATTTTATTCGGACTTTGAAGGAACAAAAGTGCATACATGTGTGATAGCCCTCATTTTTAGAATTCAATAGTGAAAACATGTACTGCCTTTTACCAAATATGTTTTTTCTTTCTACCTCCTTCATCAAGAACCTCCTATTTAACTCGAAGACCTGATCAACAAAATCTGGATGATGAACAGTTTGCTGATCTGATAAAGGGCTAAAGAAATTTTTGGCCAATTAGGATTTACAGTAATGGTGAGAAAAATATATGGGTGCTGGTTGTACCGTGTTATAATCATTGAATTTTGAAAATTTTCAAACATATGTATTGAATTACCAGTGACGAAAGATGAAAAAAATCATTCGTTGACCAATTTTTCTTAGTCTCAACTCATCTACGTAAACATCGGTAAGACCCTAGTAAAGTTCTGCATGGAGCTTCTCTCAATTAAACTTATAGTATTTCAATTGATTTTGTTTAGTTTCACCCCAAGCATCTACCATTAACTCTTGGAAAAGTTTTTATACTTCTTGTCACATGCTTTTTTCAAATTTGGACCTAATACTTGGGATAGAAAGAGAAGAATGTATAAGGAGAGAGAGAGGGAGAGAGAGAGATTTTATCGTAATCCCTTAAAATTAGTTATTTACACTTGGTTACACTTAATATTTTACCATACTTAAAAATCAAAAATCAAAAAAAAAAAAAAAATAGAAATGTGGGTTTGGAGGCTTCTCCCTGTTTGTAGATACATTACTATAGAATATAAAGATATATATAAAACAAATATTTTTTTAGGGAGAGGACTTGATAAGTCTTCTATCCCTATTTTCTAAACTAATTTGTACACATTTGCGTTGCATAGCAACTAACAACTATTTTAACATAATTTTTGTGAATAAATCAAAAATTATTCGTTATCATTCCAACTATCCACAACTATGATATCAAGCATCATAAACAAGATATGTTGGTAAACGCGTGTATATATTTGAGTTCGTCTACGTGCATTAAGAGAGAGCATAATTATGGAGCTACATTAACGAATTTGCAATGCAAACTTTTGTCAATAATAACAATATACTCAAACATCAAATGAACCTTATTCAATTAAAAAAAAAAAGCACTCTTAAATTGTTATCGGACACAATAAAATTCAATATTTGAACAATAAACATACATAGCCATATATTGAAATCTATCATAAAAAAAGCTTATACTCTGAACTTATATTGAATAGAAAACTTACTACTTCTCTATATAGAGGAGAGAGCACTCTCTCTATAGTTACTCTTAGTGAGATAATTTAGTAGAAATAGAAAAAAAGTGGGGCATGTTATTATGTCATAAAAATTATTAATAAAGTTAACGTTAATGTAGTTATTAAAGGGTAAATTATGTATCTTCACTTCTCTATGACTTCTTATTAGTTTCTTGCTTTGTATGTGTGTATGCATGAATTATTTTGAATTACACTTTTGTTTCTATTTTTATTGTTATTTATAAATCAAAATAAGAGTGTTTAATTTTTCACCTTGTTTAGGAATGTTATTTGCCACTATTTCAATTTCTTTCGGAAACAGAAAGATTTGCCACGAGAACTTAGGTTCCTCATGACTAAAGTCGTACTTTAGTTTCGAGTAAGAAATAATCTACAAACTCATAAAGTTTATTGTATTAGGAGCACTAATTACTTTCAAAAATTGGGTTGGATTTGAATGCATGATGAATATCACTTTTGCCAGCTACCTTTTCTTTTGTTCAGACTTCTGTTACCACTAAAGAACTTATTTGTTGCTCGACAAAAAATTGTAATGGAAGTTGAATAGGAGACATTGAATGCTCACAAAAAAAAAAAAAAAAAATTACATGTATAAATGTGTAAAGGTTACAAGCAGTCAAGGCGTGTAACCGACATCTAGTTTGAAGTTGAGATTTAGGGAAGAAAAGTAAATTAACTGGTTTGGAAAATTAGAATAAAGTGGTAACTTTTCACAATAGATTTTTTGTTCACTTGGTTTTTAAATTGAAAGCACTACTCATGTGCCCCGTTAAGGTCATTATACCACTTATTAATCAAAGACAGTTTAGATTAACATAAGCTTGCATAATAAAAATTACAACTTGAAAACGTCTACAAGCACATCAAAATTTATTTTAACATGAAGCATGAAATTTGGTTTTATACACTTTAGAAAATGATAGAAACCCTCCTAAGATTTAACTAGCTTGATGTTGGATATACCGTTTGGTGATTTAAGCAACGAAAAACTTATTTTGGACTTGAATTTTCTCCAGTAAATCCTTGGTGTCTGGCTCGAAGTCCTTGGAAGGTGATGCTTTTGATTACACTTCTATATTGATCATCTCATTTCACTAAACTAGTATATCTCTGTATTGCCTCATAATCAAGTGGTGAAAAAATTCAGAAACAACCGAATAACCATGTCTTTTTGGAAAAAGAATTGTATGTGTTCGCAGAAAATGCATCCAGGCTCGTTCCAGTGTTGTTTGAGGAACAATCAGATGGTCTCGCATAATGAGAATCAATTAAATTTAAGGAAATATGAGAACTCATTGAAGGTGATCTAGTGAAGAGTACTTTGGCGGTGTTGATCCGATTTTCATCCCATCAGCAAAAATAGCGAGTTGTGTATTTGCCAAAGCTGATGCAAATAAAAAATGATTACACATAAAAAAACCACTACCCACCTTACCTATTAAAAGCTTTTATGATTTTCTGCAGTATTTGAAACTCATTTCTACACCACAATGGATTACATCATTCACCCCCCCCCCCCCCCCCCTTCCCCCAAAACTATAGTTTTCAACACAATAAGGCAATGAGTGAGAAGTTGAGAAGTTGAAAGAGCAACAGAGAAAGTGATGTACAAGTAAGTTTTGTATTATATGGGAGAGGATATATCAAGTTCTTTGAATTGGTTATATATGTAATGAAAATTAGGTAGATCAATTGTTATTAGCTAAGTAAGCTTTTAAAATTTTTAAAATATGTACTTTTAATATCATAACCGACATTAAAGAGCACTTGAAAAGTGAGCCAACACCTGCATTGAAAATCTAAATAAATAATGCATTCACTATTTGACTTTTAGTCTCTTACTTGGTAAGTGATGGAGTGACTATAGCTTAATATTTATTCACTGAATTTATTGTGCTATAATCAATTATAGTAGGGAGACTAAAGGTTAGCAAGTATAAATATAAGTACGGATATTAGATAATTAAATATGGAAAATACTATATAACCTATATTTATAACTCAAATTTGCATCTCAAATGAAGGGGAACTATTGGATGAGTAGATCTCATCAACTTTTTTAAATGATACTCATTGATTCAATATTCCCCCTTCATTTGGGATACAAATTTGAGTTGCAGATATGAGTTACATAGCATTACTCATTAAATATATAAGAATATAAGTGTCTTTAATCTTTTTTTCATAGGGTCATAATAATAGATCAAATTTTTTTCTCTTAATTACTTTTTATTAGTAGTATAGATTAATAGCATTTTAAATTATTAAATTAACCAATATTCAATCAATTCTTCTACTTGGACACTTAAACCTGAATTAATAGTTAGAAGCATCTCACTAATTTCATATTATACTGTAACCACCCGATAGTTAACATATTTTAGATATTTTGGATCACTTTTCTCAAAATGCTCCTAATATTTCTCTATAGCTAGCCACTACATCTGTGACTCATTTTCAATCTCTTTTTTATTATCATTTATTTTCAAATTTCAACTTCTCGTCATCTTCTTCATAACTGTTTCATATTTAATTTTAAAAAAAAAATATGTTAGGGCATTGATGAGTAATTGTTCAGTAATGTGAGGGTTGAAATGGGTATAAGGTTGACGAAAAGGGGTGCACATAGAGAGGTGGTGGAAAGAAATTGTGAATTTTGTATATTGCACGAGACAGATGCTAGTATATCTATCTATTTATCTATCTATTATATATAAAACAAAAAAATCAATGGGCAGAAGGCTTGACAAACCTTTCCTCCATGTTTCTTAAAAAAAAAATTAATTATCAAACTAAAGTTCTTTCTAATTACATTGTATAATGTGTCTTTTCTAATGATTACTCAACTCACCACAAACTAACCACTATTTTTTTCAAATTTATTCAAATAAAATATTTTTTACTATTGAATAATTTATTATTATTCTTTTATCTAACTTATTAAGTGATACGTTGAAAGAAGGAAGAAATTGATAAAACAAATTTAAAATATTGATGAAATATATATCATGTGCATTGCATGAGATTAAAATGCTAGTATGTGTGTATATCTATATAATAAAGTAGCTTACAATTCAAATTTGAAAAGATAAACAAAATGACTTTTGCTTTTCACGGTTCAGATCGTTTTAAATTTTACTTCAAAGCTAATCTAATGGCTAATATTAACACTCTAAATTTAATAGGAAAAATAGGGCTCTAAGGTGTGTTTGGAGTAACTTTTTAAAATTATTTTTAAAAATTATTTTTTATAAGTACTTTAAAAAAAATAGTATTTGAAATCGTCCAACCACTACCTCTAGCACAACCACCACTGTCGCCACCACCACCACTACCACCACCATCACCACCACCACCAATACTTCCCCACCACCACCATCGTCGCCACCCCCATCACCACCACTGCTGCCACCACCGCCATCATTGTCACCGTCGCTGTCGCAACCCCCACCACCGTCGCCGCAACCACCATCACCACCACTGATGCTACTGCCGCCGCCACCACCCTACCCCACTATCGTTGTCGTCGTCACTGCCACCATCATCGTCGTCGCCACCACCACCACCACCCGCCACCGCCACCACCACTACCACCATCGTTGCTGCCACCATCACTACCATTATCGTCGTCGTCGTTGCTACCACCACCACTGCCGCCACCACGGCCATTGCGACCTACCACAACCATCACCGTCTCCTACTACCACTACTGTCGCTCACCACCTCTTACTCCCACTATAAATTGATGTTTAAATTTTTTTATCTCTTTTTTATATTTGTGATTTGATTTTAGATATAAATATAAATATGTTTATTATTTTTTATTTTTTATTACTCTGTGTTTTTAGGCACAGGTAATAACTAGTATATATATATATGGATGGAGAGAGTGAGAGAAATAGAGAGTTGAGATATTCCAAAACTACGGCGGGTGTCTAGAAGGGAATTTTTTTTTTCAGTTGTGCTTAATAGTGTAATATAAGTATTTTTATACTGATAAAGGAAAGTATTTATCCAGATACGGGGTAGAGGCCTACGTTGAAGTTCACATCCAAGCTACAGTTTAAATCCACTCAAACTTTAGTGTGATTAGTTGTGTGCATAATGGAAGAGACAGCAATCACATCAAACAAAGAGGATAATTAACAAAGAATATTAGAACAAATGTGGGCTAAGTCAAAGCAATCAGATGTGGCTTTTAGCTTTCGTTTATCAACTATCATTAATTTTGTGATTAGTTTTGATAGTGAATCTTGTCTTTAAAGAGACGAGTACCAATAATATTTTATCTTGATATACATACACTAAGAATACAATCTTCTTGATAAGGTTCTTATTATCATTTTCTTTATCATTTGTTGTCACGCAATTACAATAACAACATAAATAGGAGGATTTAATTACTCTAACAATCTACCACGTTGAATTGGCAAGGAAAAATGAATAAGAAATTCGTCACAATGGCATATTTTGGCAACATAACAAGGAAAGGGTATAGTGGTCACCAAAAACTCTAACCAGGAGCTTAGAGACCAATTCTTATGCTACTACTCTGATTTGTCTATTTTCAAAGCTTATAATCTTCGCTTCTATTAAACTCGTGAGTTTTGTTGTTTCCAGACTCGTGATTTATTTAAATTTCATTAGTATAATTTTATGGGTTAGATTATACTCTCTAAACCCTCCCCCCCCCCCCCCCCCACCCCTTTCTTATTTCCCCTTCCCAACCCAAACCCCCAAAGAAGGAAATTTATTCCTAAGGGGAACATGTTCTAAACTTGATCGGGCTACGATAGCTAGTATCTAAGTTCGAGTGAGTTATCGACGCAAGCTTGGGCACCTGTAGCACCAAAAAAAAAAAAAATCATAACTATATACACACAAAATATGCAAATATATTTTAGGTTTTTACTATTTACTTCTGATTTTGTAATGGTTATTTTTCTAGTTATTAAAAGATTTTTTTTTTTTTTTAAAAAAAACATGGTTCTTGATGGTGCCTTAGCCTATGTACTCAATGCCCAAATTAAACCTAACAAATACGAGTTAATTTCTTTGAAAAAACTAAGGAAAAAAAAGAGGTAAAAGTCTAAAAAAAACCTGATCGTTCCTCATAAAATAATGACAGAGAAGACATTCAAAAATACCTGAGAATATTATAAAACTCTCTCACAGCAATCTTCTAGTGACCTCATAACTGCAGCTTTATGCTGGCCCTTTCTTATAAAATTGGCGCAATTGGATTGCAAAGCTTCAGATCTCAGCTTGAATCTATCCTCATAAAAGTAATTCACAAAATATTCTAAAAACTGGATCAAAAGTTAAATCCACCACAATTGTGCAAGTCTTTCACTTGCCAAATCTTTCTATATGTTCTTTGGCATGTGCCCTACATCAAAAGCCAGCATTTAGAATCAGCCAAGTTGGCACACACTGTGGCTATACTGGCCCCTCTACATTAGGAATAGATATTCATTACACTGATAACATGTCATCATTGAAGTATGACACCACAATTCAATAGCAAAAAAAAATTGATATGCCAAGTGTACTAGAGTGCTTATTCTATTGAATAATTACATTGTAGAGTGATTTTGGGGTGAATATTTTATAATCTGATCACAAAGACCAAATGTTAAACCAAGGATAAATTTGCTTAACCGCATAATTTTGTTTTAGTAATTCTCAAGAAATAGGTCAGGGAGAAATACGTTTTTGGTTCCAAAATTTTCAATTTTGCCCTCAAGTATTCAATTTTAGATACTCTAGTCGAATCAAAAACGATAGTTTAAGTTAAATAAAAGAGATGTTCATGTGCATCTAAGGTGACAACACCTGAGGGATATTTTTTAGATATGTAAGGGACTAAAGGGACACAAATTATAAATCTTCACAAAAATGACACATTATAACTTGAGAGATTAAATTAAAGTCAATTTAACTGTTGCTTTCGATTGAATTAAAGTAAAATAAATTGAATATTTTAGTGATTACATTAACACAGCCAAAAGATTGAGTACCTAACTAACACATATTGCAGACTTTAGAATATTATTTGATTTTACCCAAATAATTAATTATCACTCTTTGATACACGAAAAAAATACCCAAAAACTATTTTTCGATACTATAATAAAACTCTTTTTCTTATGTTCAATTCGACTCGCTGTACAAATCAGAAAACAAGTGCATTTAAGGGCAATCGGGTTCGCATCGCCACATAGCAGTCAGAACCCTCCAACAGTCAGAACAGCCAAAGTTGACACGTTGCTTTCCAACACTAGCCTTACCAATCATACTATCCCAGTATCATCCTACTTGTATCCATGGAATTGGAAATCTGATCTCACCCCATTTTTCAATGTAACGGTGGTATCACATTAGCATTATCATTTATGAATAAAATTTTAAATTATCAGTAAAGTGAACCCGTAGAAAAAGGCACTCATAATTTTTGTATTACATGAAGTAATATTTATTGATTTGTGATTACAGATGTAATCTAAGTATTATCCGGAGCAGAAGCCCACGCTGAAGTCCACATCTAAGCTACAGTTTAGATGCACTCGACTTTTTAGTGTGATTAGATGTGTGCACAATGCAAGAGACAGCAATAATTAAGCAAAGAAAGAGAATAAAGAATAGAAGAGTTGTGTGTAAAGCAAAAGCAAAAGCAAAAGCAATCAAATGTGGTATTTATCTTTATATCAATCAGTATTTGCTTTGTGATTAGATTTCATAGTGGACCTTGTCTTCAGAAGTTTTATCTTCATAAACTTAAAATAATAGTATAGTTATTTTCATAGCAATTTTTACATCAACTTTTTTGTCGATGGATGTTTTACAATCACAATAATTAATACGATCCATTCAAACGATTGATATAATAATTCATATAAATTGGAAAGGGAAAATAGATAAAAAATAAAAAAAAATAAAGTGAAAACAACTAGACATAGTCGAATTAGTCTTTCGTGATACTGCTTACAAAATGTCAGAGGACTACTCTCTGCTAAATATAGAGATTGATTTTTATGATCAGTTTTTTGGTATTATATTCTATTCTTTTGTGTCCCTCATTTGAAAGGTTATGTTCATTATAATAAAGGACATATTTTTACTTATAATTGTGACTAACTATTGCATATGAAAAAAAAATAAAAAAGAAAAAAACATAATAAAGTTCTAATTAAGGGTGACAACTGTGTCGTGTCATTTCTGGTTTTTGTCGAGTTCTAGTTAACCATAATTCAACCCGTTTAACAAATCGTGTCGTGTCGTCCTATTTATTTTCGTGTCTTGTTGGTGTTGACTCATATAACTCGTGAATAAAAAATTTAATACTCAGTTTTTTGTCAAAAATTTTATTATTTTTGAATCGAACATATGCTCGTACTTTTTGTATAAACTAAGATAATAATAAAAATGAGTAAAAATATTTTTTTTATACAAGAATTAAGTCACTACTTGATAAAATATAATAAAAATTTGATATTTTATTTTTATAATACAACTTAAACGTGTTAATCACTTAATCTTGTCGATTTTGTGTTGTTTATGTGTGACACTAATCTAACTCATCTATTATTCGTGTTAATGGGTCGTATTATATACGAGTTCATATCGAGAAATAATCAACTCTAACTTACTAATTTCGTATCGATTTTAAGTCGTGTTTTCGTGTTGTGTCAAAAAATATTACCCCTAATTCTAATTATAAATGTGTAATGTTGGTTAGATTACATTCTTCAATTTACATTACCCCAAAACAACTGAGCTTACCTTTATTGGCTAGCCTTGATTTTCTTAAGATTTTGTCCACCAATAGATTAAGAGTTTATTCTTGCTAAAGGCAAATATTTTTTTCTTATGTACCCTTTTCTGAGGGGTCAATTATGTCCTACCTTTACATTACCCATTGCGGGTGCTTTTGTATCTTCCATAGATACATTATTTAAGCTTGTAATAATTAAATAATTATAATATTAGCTATATCTCAAGATGCAAATATGTTATGTGTTTTTACTATTTAATTTTGATATTATAATAGTTATTTTCTAGTTATTAAGAGTAAT
Source organism: Ilex paraguariensis (assembly GCA_963454935.2). NCBI lineage: Eukaryota > Viridiplantae > Streptophyta > Magnoliopsida > Aquifoliales > Aquifoliaceae > Ilex > Ilex paraguariensis. The sequence goes on from CAUOFW020001574.1 coordinate 35,400, forward strand.
ATTTCAAAAATATTACCTAATGGTGGTGAATGCTTAAATTATACTTGATAAATATCAATTTTTATTTAAAAAAAAAAAGAAAGGAAAAAGAAGAGATAAAATCTCAATAAAACACTAATCACTCGTATATATAAAAAGAAGTCCTATAAAAATAGAATGGCAGAGAAGGCTTGCAAAAATACCTGAGAAAATTATAATATTCTCTAACCCAGCAAACTTCTTGTGAACTCACTAACTGTAGCTTTATCCTGACCTTTACTCATAAGCTTGGAATAATTGGATTGCAAAGCTTCTGATCTCTGCTTGAATCTTTCCTTTGAAAAGTGTGCACATATATTCCAAAAACTGCATCAAAAATTAAGTCCACCATAACTGTGCAATATCTATGTATGTCTACTTGGAATATCTTTCTTAAAATCCTTTGACATCTGCTATACATGAAAAGCCAGCATTTGGAATCAACCAAGTTGGAAAGTATTGCCATACCTGGCCCCTCTACATTGGGAGTAAGTATTTGTTACAATAGTGATATCACTTCATTATTGATAGTTATAACATTTCTAAATTGAAAATTAGACTTTTGGAATTCATTTTGAATTTTCAATATGAAATGGTGAACTTTGTTTTAGACTTTAATTTAGTACACGTTTAGTTTGAATATTTTGCTAAGTCAGTATTATGACATCATTTTGTTTCTTAATTTAGACCTTTTTAGTCGGTCTACCATTACTCTTTTGATACAAGTTACGTTTTTATCTCGATTTTGCAATAAGTGGCCTTGTTTTTTGGTCATCAAACTAATCGACAAAGAACAACACCTGGCCATGTAAATTACACCCCTTATTTGATTATTAAATGTCAACACATTAAAGTTCTCAATACTCTAAAAAGTAAAATACCATATATAGAAAACTTAAGGAGAAGAATATGATTTTTTTTAAAACTTAAGGGGGGTTACCATTCGAAATGACGACTTCATGGTCTAAAACGTCATTTAGAATGATGTTTTTAAACTAGATAAAATTTTTGGATCTTATTATAGTCACTCATTAAATCATCATTCTCAATGTCGATTTTAAAGGCATCATTCTTAATGAAGTTTAAAAATAGCTAATTTTTAAACGGTAACTAACATCGTTAGTTTAGGTTACAGATAAAAGCATCATTTTAAATGACGATTTTAAAAACGTTATTCTCAATGATGATTTTAAAAATGTTATTTTAAATGACGCTTTTATCTGTCACCTAACTTTTTTTGGTGATATTTTGTGAGTGACTTCATCATGTTTTAAATATTTAATTTGTTATAAGTTTTTTTGTGATATTTAATTATTCATTTTAAATATTTAATTGGTTACAAGTTTTTTGTGATATTTAAGTATTCATCATGTTGATATTTAATTTCTATAATTTTTTGTTTTAGCTAAAACATAAATTATTAACCATGTTTCACACAAAAAATTACAAACCACGAAGATACTAAAAAAAGAAAGTTATGAATTAAAAACAGTTAATTCATTGCATTACACTACGAAAAATGCATAAAATATAGTTTGTGATTGGTTTTGGGATATTCGACATATGTTTAAAAACTGCCTATTCCAAAACAATATCATAAGTTCATCGAACAATGAGATTTGACCTATAAAAGTGTACAAATTATGCACATATGAAAAATGATACTTATACATAAACAAAGTTATTACATGAGATTGTAAAAAATGCATTTTGTCAATAATGTTGATGGTGTTCAGACAACATAGAGAGTTGCCGAGTACATATAAACTCGATGGAATAAAAGTTTCGGACTCATCATCACTTAAATCGGAATAATCAAAAAGTTCTGGATCAAAATTAAGTAACAAATCCTCTAAAATTTTAATATCGGCATAATCAAGATCGAAATTTTCAATTTTTGCATACTCGAGTGGATGCAAACAATCAAGTCAACGCTATATCTGATCATTTTCACGATCAAGCCTTGCTATAATTTCATCATGGTTGTTTGAGTTTTGTAAATCATATATATCAGCCGAATGTGTTGTCGGTACCATTAGTTCATGCCAACAACAATATACTTCAAACTCACAATGTTTGTCATATAAATATTGTCATCTTAGTGTGGGTTTGATATGAACACTTGGAAGCGGATAGTCGGTCACAAGCCTAACAATTACATGTTTAACTTGAACGAATGAATGATAAGGGTCAATAAGCTTATTGTGAAACTCACGCTTTTGTCCATACCAAGTTACACCACTAGAATCTATGTGGGATCCAATTGAATGAACTATGTTCGACGATGCTGCATCAGTCGAGCGTTGACATTTGTTGGCCAAAGATGAACTATGTTGCCCATTGTTTGATGAAGAACCTTGGGTGATTTGACTAGATTTTCTATTTGGAGTGCGCCTATATATATATATATATATATATATAACTTGACACTGATAAAATAATAATATGACTTCAAATTAATAAAGTAATGACATAATAATACACTAACAAAGGACTGAGTGGACTTGACAATATAGTGATTACACTGATAAAGCTATCTCACAACTGAACAATGATTACCACTAATCAAGATATGAGATTGGAACAAATATTTGTACACTAAGTACAATTATTAGTCTTCATCAGACATATAATCTTCTGATATGTATTGTTCATTAAACAATACAGTATTTTGTTTAACTGGTGTCAACTCTCGTCCATATGCAATTCTCATCATGTTTTTTGCTAGTTAGAACATATAATAGTAACACCTACACACCAACATTCTATTATTCTCTCTTTGAACATGTTTTACTACTGATTCATAGTCCTCTTTATTCCTTTGTTGCATTATTAGTGATCGTTTATGTGGCACTTATATGCCAAGTTCTTTTAGTTGTGTGTGTAATGTGTCTGATTCATTAGCATTCGTGTCCATTCTCATCGTACTCCTGCATAAAAATCTTTTGGATCAGAAAATCTCACTTTTGTAATCATAATATCACTCTTGTAATAACCAAACCCGTTCACATCTGCAATTGTTATATACTATAAAGAAATTTGATGTATACATAATTTCCAATGTTTGTAATATCAACCACGAATAAAGTGTTTAAATAGTAGTCTCCAAACCTTTGATGTAAAATATCAGGGATTGCTCAGTTTAGCACATGGATTACAGAATTTTTTTTTGAAGTGTTGGACAACAACCTAATTGACAATGTCATATCAGTAGTGTGTAGTCACTATTTTCCACATAATGTGTTGAACAACTCAGTGGTCAATATTAACACAATGTAGTCATGTGAGGCCATTAATGTGTAGTCTGACCTATGTCCAGTACATATTTGTGTCCATGAAAAGTTATGGTTTTGACACTTCAACGCATGATTTGCTAAAAAGCTCACCAGTCTATATTCACACTCATATAAGGTGTTTTCACTGTTAAGTAGTCACAACTAGTCATTTTCCCTCTTCAGCCATATCAAATGTGTGTTGTCACTTCAGCACATGATTTACTAAAATGCTCACCAGTGTACACTCACACAATGTTGGCAACTGTGTGTATTCATTACAATACATGGTTCATCAACAAATTCAGGGTTTTGTCATTTTATCAGCAAATTCAGCGTTTTGTCATATCATAAACAAATTTATTGATTCATTGGGTTATCACTTCATCACATGGTTTGCTGAAAAGTCATGTAAGTGCAAAAGCGGAAACATAATTTTTCGGAATATTTATTCATTGAGTGTAAATGAATAATTGTACACAATTCATCTCCAACCTTGAATTATAGTCTGAAAACGTTATATGAAATTACGGGTTATAATTGGGCATTAGAGGATGAGTTTTTCTAACCATTGAATCCTCGTTTACCTTATTCAAGCATGGCTATAACTACAATGAGGGCTGAATTGCAATATCGTTTGACGAAAAGGAAAAATCTAAGTGTAGATATGTGCACTCGCAATATACGAAGGCTTTGATAAATTGTCATTCATATACCAATTGAGACACCTCAATAATTGGAGCGAGCATTGTATCGTTTTTGACATTGTTTATGCTCATTGTAACCGTAAATTCATAGATTACATGAGAACATGTCTTTACATAGTAGTAAAGTTTTTTCATTGTAACTGTAAATTCATAGGTTGGAGCTCCACAAGCAGTACTTTTCAACATCGTTTATGCTCATATTCTTATTCTCTTATTCTTTCAACAATTATTGGTAAGATTGTGAGGCAGTGCACGCTACCAATCTGCAAATTACATGAAAATATTTACCAAAAAACAGGTTGAGAGAGAGAGAGCAAAATAACTTCAATGGGTCGCTTGAGTTGTGGTCGGAACTCGTCGAAGGAGAGGGATAAAGATAGAGAGAGAGAGATTTGTGGTGTGCAGGTGGCAAGATTTGTGAAATCCTTCGATGATCTAAGTGCGCATGTGCTGGAGTGGTCTTCATCGGAGGTGTGCAGAGGGTTATCTGAGATAGGGCTTATGTGATTTAGGATTTTTTGATTTATAAGACTTAGGATTTTTGTGATTTAGAAAAGTGGTTTCTGATTTTATTCGCCTAAAGAGTCATTTAAAATGACAACTTTAAAACGTCATTTTAAAATAACGTTTTGTGTGTATCCAACTTGTGGAGGAGTTTATGCCCTAACTCCGTTAGGAAATCATTTATTTTCATAATCAGTAACAAATCGTCATTTTAAATAACGATTTTAAAGACGTCATTTAAAGTAACACTTTAAAAAATTTATCTAATTTAAAAATGTTATTTCAAATGACATTTTAGACCATGAAGACGTTATTTGAAATGATGTTTTTAAAAAGATACTGAATTTGATAAATAAATTTAAAACTAACTAAATTTGGGATATAAATTCTGGTGAGCCATGGGTATGGTAAAAACCTCATGAGGGAGGGCAATGCCCCCTCAGACTACATATGTGATTCCATGCATGATCACGGCCAAAAAACAGAGAGCACTACCCATTTTATAATAATATCCAAACCCCAAAAGAGAAAATCAAGTTGGGCTGGGTGGGCCACTTAAAGAACCACTGGCACCACCCACGTTATGCTTTTTCCCGGCACCAAATCCCCCCGGCAGGCCCCATGCTCTTCGGCCCTTGGCCCTTACAATTTTGGACAGTTACGTCGGCACAACGGTCTATATTTATATTACTTATAAATATTAGTATCCGTAAAAAAAAATTAATTTTCTATTTTATTCATAATTATTATAATAAAGTCAATTATACACACCTATATACTTTCATCTAATTTTTATTTTTTATACTTTCAATTTGTTTTGAACTCTTTTGTAAAAACTTTTAAATAGTTTTCTACTAATTTATTAGTAGTACAGTTACATACAATTTTCTATATCTATACGAATAAGTAAAGTCCTTTACATGTTAAATTATTATATATATGTAATTATCAGATTGAATTTTACAATAAAATATATATTATATTTTTATTTTTTACTATGCAATAATATAATAATATTATAAACGATCTAATTAATCTATTTAAAAAAATATAAATTAATAATTCTACAATATAATTAGTTATGCAAATTGCTAAAACAAATGACATATTAATTACTAAAAAAAATACTCAAAGACTTATAGAATAAACTAATAATTAAATTTAATAATAATTCAAATATGGATTAATTATTCAACATCAAATTTATTATTTAATTTAATTACACATAAATCACATTTTTATAAAAATAATTATTTAAATTTACTTAGGGGCAATGGAAGTCGTGCATTGCTATTATAAAGCAAAAGAAACTAATTATAATGGCCTTACGGTGTGAAAGAAGATGCACTCATGACTCCACTTGGATTGGTCTCCCAATCTTTAACGTCATGGTGCATTTGTGTTTTTATTATTTTTAATAATTTCTTTGGGTATACGTGTCTAGTTTTTTATTATTTTATTTTGTTATTTTTATATTTAATGGCTATAAATTAAATCAAGAGTTATTATTATAAAATATTTGTTTAACAGGTATTAAAATATTATCTTTCGATATCATAATTTTATCTTAATATTTTTAGTATCTTATAAGTTATGTTTCTATCTGCCCTAATCTCATCTACATCCCCTCCCCCCCTTTCATCTGGTAATTTGAAATACCAAAAAAAAAAAAATCAAGTTTTCTCCCTTGGACACCTCCGTTTATGAAAGGAATGGGAGCTAACTAGGGTGGATTTAGTTGTTAGCGGGTTGTGTATAGAATGTGAGGAGTAACTGTTATGATAGGGTGGGACTATTCTCACGTCTTAAATCTCTTTTTTCACTTTATTTAATCATTTTACTTCGTATTACTAAATTCACCACATCTATACCTACCCCATTAATTACTATGTTTACCTCGTTTACACCTATTCAATTAAACTATTAAATATATGTCAAAGAAACTAAAATAAAAATAGTAATTAAAAAGAAATTTCAATGTTTCAAAGTGATCTATATTATTTCGAGGTGTTTTGAGATATTTTTATATATTTTCACCAATGCCTTTGAAATATTTTGAGGTGTTTTAAAATATTTGAGTATATTTTGATTAATATTTTAAAAATAATTAGTAATTTTTATTCTGCTTTTAAAATAATTCCATACCGAAGTAATACACCAAAATAAAAGCAAAAACATTTTAACTGTTCCGACTATTTCAAAAACTGCTGAAATTATAATCCTTCAGCATGAGATGTTTGCTTTAAAGCAACACATAGTTAGCTCTTCTCTATATAGACATTGTCAGAATAGTAAGTTTTTAAACTTATATACTCTTTTTAGTTTCCATCATTATTAAATGGGATATTTGAATTTCATATTTATTTGGATATCAGTTGCAAGTTACATTTATGGGCTGCATGGTTTATGATCTTTTAAAACAAATTATGTAAGCTGACGAGTGGCAGTGCATTTTGCAGTAGGACAATTTGCCATGAGCCTTCTTGTTCATGTTGCTTTAAACCTTTTGATCTTTATACATAATTTCTACCACATTATTGCACCAGTTATTTTTGGGCAACTCGATCTAGTAGATGTGACCATTGAAAAACTGCTATTATAAGGCTTTGAGTTGGATTTTGGAGTTACTAATGTCCATTAATACTTTTACATTAGTTTACACGCGTCATTGATCTCATAGACCAGTTCTTTCTCATTTTAATATTTTGTTTTATAATCTATGAAAATGATGTACTAAATTATTTGTGTCCATGATCTTTTACTGCCACTTTAGCGTAATATGTTTTGATATTTGTTACAATTGGAAATTGCAATGAGTTTTTCCTAAAATTCTATTTTATATATTCTGTTGTTTCTAGATTGCATGCTAATAGTTTAGTGCGTACTACTGTTTCAGTGCCTAAATCTCAGTCACCCCTACTACTTTCTCATTTTAATAATAAGGGTTGTTGATTGATTATGGGCACTAAACTTTCTGAAACCAAAAAAAGGCAGAGAGTAAGATCGTATCTCACTACAAGATATATAGTGGATAGTGCACTTGGATTGGTCAAATATCTTTCTGCTTCATGAAAGTTAGCCTCCAACCTAATCTTATTAAGTAAAATGAAAGTCTCCATTGAAGAGTTAGGTGATCTCAGAGTTTTGTTTAACAGGTATTAAAATGAGAATCATTTCAATTACGTGTGATTAATCCTCAAAAAGAACAATTCAATATGTTTTAGAAGAGTTAATTACATATAATTCATGTTTAGTTATGTATAAATATAATGATTTTAATTGTATAGAATAAATTCAAACCATAGGGAATTGTTTGTAATTTAATCCAAACTTGAAGAGATATTTTGTAAATGGTATTGTACCGGTTCATTGCACTCTTTGTACTGGTTCTTTGGCTAGTCATAGTCCGACAGCGTTGCATTTATTAAAACTGGCGTTAGTTTGCTCTCATATATGTATAGACATTTACTCAAACTATTAGGAATCTTTAGAAAAACAACCCACGCGTGATGCTGTGTCGGGATTCTTTTGAAGACAAGCGCGGATGTGCCGAACGGAAAATTTTTAATAGCTACGCATGGCAGAAAAATGAGGATCTCTTTTCTGCAATTGTTTGCTGCACTTTGTCTTCCCCTTTCCCTTTTAATATCCCCTTGGCTCTTGTATTAAACACACAAAACACCAAGATCAACCCCATAGAGAGCATTTCCTCTTTATTTTTTATTTTTTTTTTTACTCTCATTTTTCTGAAGTTCTCCTTTGTATTTTTAGTTAACTTCTTATTTGTATTTGGAGAAATTTTTCTCCAACTCTTCAGGGGTGGCTCAAGACAATTTGGGGCCTAAAGCTATATTTCTAAATGAGGCCTTCTTTATTTTTTATTTAAAATTAATTTTTCTTACTTCTTGAGTTGCAAAAGTATTAATTAAGATTTTATATTCAAGTTTTACTACCATATCTTTTTCAATTGATAGTATCACTAATTCAATTAATCTTTCTTATGACATAGTCGATCTTCAGTAAAATTTTATCAATTTTAATTTTGAAAATCTTTTTTCCTCAGAAGCAACTGTTACAGGAATTGTTAATAATATTCTATAAGCAATGCATACATTTGGAAAAGAATCTAACATTTAGTTCTAAAATTTCTTCTTTCTTTCGTTTGTAAAATTTCTTTTAAAACATTTAGTTCTAAAAATAAATTTAAGCCATTAATATCGGAAAAAATTTCGTGTTTTAAGAAACATTTGAGATCCAAATATATTGTTTTAAACTATCATTGGTCAATGATTTTAATTTTTCTAAGTTAAATAAAAAATCAAAAATATTTTTGTACTTTTGTAATTGTTTAAATCTATTTTTTAGTGAAGAAATAGTTTGATTAATTATATATGTAAAATAATCAATTTTAAAAGATTATTCGATAAATTGTGTTACCGACTTAGTCACTTGAGTGATTTGTGACAGTGAGTTCTCTACTATAGCACTCGGCAAAAAAAGAAATGATCTGTGAGCTCTCAAGTCTTGAGAGCAATGTGAGAGAGAGGGGAAAAAAAGAGTTTAATTTTTTGTTTCAATTTAATGAGAAAGAGAGAAAGAAAAAAAATTATTTTTGTATAGTTGGTTTGATTGGTTTATTGATAGAGAGAGAGAGATGGAGTGTTAAAAAGAAGATATGATTTGACTTTTAGATTATTTTGGTGGCTTTGATATAACTTTTCAGTTTTTTTTTTTATGTTGTTAATTTTTTTAAGATATTTAATGTTTGGATTGAATTATGGACATAAAATACTTGATTGGGCTTATACTTTTATAAGATTTTTTTTTTACGTAGGCTAGGCTATTTACGATGTTTAAAAACTTGGGACATTCATTTTGAAATGAGGCCTAAAGGCTACGCTTTTTTACGCCGACTGTTGGGCTAGCCCTGCAGCTCTTCAGTTCCTCTTCTTGCTTGTCATGGCAACGAAGACTGAGTAGTTTTTTTTTTATTATTTTTTTAGTTAACAGTGAAGGTCTACAACACAACAATGATACCAGCCGACCATATATCACCCTGGCTAACCTGATCCACAAGGATTCAAGTCTGCCAAGGCTTAAACTAGCTCAAACACAATCAAATGAGCTTGATTTACCAAAGGCAACCTGTTCTATAGTGGGAGAAAGGACAGAAGAGAAATTACGCCATCAGATCTCATCCAAGGGATGAAAAATTTATCCCTAAAGTATCACATCATCAGTTTTTAGATTGTCACATCATAACTAGGAAAAAATGCCTCTAACGGTTGAATATTCTCTCCAATATCCTAATAAACTAGAGAACTACCTCATCATTAATTGAGGACCACACTACCCTAGTGTATAAATAGGCAAACACTTGTCTTACCCAAAACAATGCAAAAATTGTAATCGTTTTTTTCTCCAAGAATTACAACTAGGAGAGCAAGAATCTCCATTACAGTGGACTAACCTAACTCTTCAGCTAGAAAAACCACTTATTTTCTTGTGTTTTTGCTCACAATTTTTCTACACACACAGCTTGCACTTCTCTAATTATTATCATTTTTTTTTATCAGCCACCAATGTGTCTCTGCATCATCTCTTGTTCACTTACTAAATTACTTGCTCTTAATATTAATTCACAAAGTAGAATACGAGTAGAAGATGCGAGAGAGAGAGAGAGAACTTGTTTCTCCCATAGGGTGGATCTGTGACGTGAGCCCACCTCTTTTGGAGTTGTAGCTATTGTTGGAATTTTTTCGTATTTGACTTTCATTAACTGATAATTAATTTTGGATTTATAAAAAAATGGATTGAATTTATCGTCTAATGAGATGAGTCCAATATTGTTAAGTAATATGATAAGATGAGCTTATATACATCCTTTTAGTTGTGTGGTTGAGACGGTAAAGTGTGGGCCTTAGTTAATTAAAGCTCCTAATGGGAGGACTCATTAGATTCATTATAAATCGATAGGACAAGTCCCCTCTCCATTTTACAACCTAATTTGACTTGTCTCATTGATAGTCACCTATTACTTTAAAGAATAAGAGAAAGACCTTGTCGTTCTGCTTTGGTGGAAGAAACTCAAAAATCGAATATCATGGCTCATATAGGTATGATCTCACGTTATAATTAGGGATTCTAAATTTTATATACGAATTGTTAAAATCTTATATGCGGTATCAGAGCCATAATATATGAATTTAAAACCAATGGAATTTGTTTCATATTTTTATTCATCATATTGGGTTAATCGCATAGACCGTCCTGTGCTTTCAAAGCAATGCTTTGGTGGCAGTAAATAACTACCCAAGATTGGTTGCCATCGATCTTCCACATAGTTGGAAGGGGTAAAAGCCAATATCAAAATTCCAATTTGATTAAAGTCATCAAAGCCAAATATATATAGATAAAATTTGATTAAGAGCTTTGATTTTAATTGGATCTGGATATCAAATAAATTTTGTATTCACAGGCCATATAAGATTATATATATATATATATATATATATATATATATATATATAGTTATAATGCAATCCCAATCAATTTGATCTGATAATGGTATGTATAATGTTTAATCTACCTATTTAATGCAATAGATATCATATTCTATTAGGACCCTACAGTAAGAACTTCTAGTATATAAGAAATTTTCCTTTGTTTAATGTTATAATGGTGGGGTTACTATTCTATTGAATATGACTTTTCTATCAAATTTTTATTAATTCTTTATGGGTCTTGTTAATGAACAGACACAGGTTTTATCTATACAAATAAAATATAACAGTCATTATTTTTCTATGTTACTGCAACTTTGATTGAATTGCTATAATTTGTAGAGAGTGTTTATACAATTGCAATCATAATCCCTAGTCACTTACACGATGACATATTTTTATGATCTGCATATTATTAGATTTGGTAGATGCGTACTTAATTTTAATAGTAAAAATATAATTGAGGCTTGAATGAAATGATTGATGTTGGGTGCTCTATAGATGCACATATCGGTTAGTACTTTATATTGATTGATTACATGATATTTAATTATGGACAATTTATTATAATATCTTGTTTTGGAAAAGTTTATGGGTTAAGATGGATAGTTGTCACCAAAGTGGTCGGTCCATTTATAGAAATTTGTAGATTATTCTCATATTTTTGTTACGAGATGATCTAAAAATTATAATATATAATTATCTACCTAAAGGAGGTTATTGAATGTTATAATTTAGAGATATCATGAAACATTGTGATAGAGGTATAATAGTCTAGAGGGTCTATCTATCTAAAGGGAATAGTTTTTGTTAGATCATATTTGTAATTGACTAATTTTATGGAATCCATTTTAAAATCTCAATCTATTCTATAGTTATGATGCTATCAAGTTTAAGATCCGAAAGCGTCATTGAAGAGAGAATATCAACGTCAAAGCTACATCATTCAACCTCTATATGCACCTTCATGCTTAGAACAACGGTAATGACCTAAACACCTTTGCTATTTTAACTCAGGTTGATTAGGATGAAAATAGAATTGAAAGTGATCTAATTATGACTCCTAGGTGATTTAAAAAAAAAAAAGTTCTAAACCATTTATGTATTTTAAAAATATAATTTAAGTCACAATTGGATCCCTTTTTGAGAAACGCCTCTTAATGCTTAAGTGGAGAAGGTTTTGCATGATTTTAGGCTTAAAAACCTATAGGGATCGATCTATGCTCACTAGCCTTCGTCAGAGCGATTTTTTTATGACTTAGGCAATGAAATGGGAAAAGGTCACGGAAGGCAGCACAGGGCTTGCCCGAGTGGTGCTCATGGTCGCTCGGGCGGTACTTGCCTTAGTCATGTTTGTAATGTTATTTTCACTCCATCAACAACTGTCCTCCCACTTATTGAGCATTCGTTCGCAAAATTGAGTTTTCTTGTTTACTAAAACTACCCTTATTTCAAACTTATAAATAAAGAGAGTCTTTCCCATATCTTGGTTAAAACTCTTCTGAGTTTTTGAAAAGAGAACAACTATCTTTCAAACTTGAGAGCTTCCACCATAACCTAGATTCCTAAGATCCCAAACGCTACCACTAGTGCTTCTACCCAACCTCACAAATTAGAATTGAAGATCTTGTTGGTGATAAACCTATTGATGTGTGCAAACCAAAGAATCTTGGGTGTGAAGCCTTGAAGATTAATTGAGGCCTAAATGAACCATGCGGTGTGGAGTGCAAGTGAAGCTAGCCATAACGTCAAAAGAGGGTCTTTGGGCGGGAGATCTATGAAGGAAATGAGCATCTAGCCATGTAATTTGGTTGAGGTATAAATCTCGAATACTTGTAAATTGACTGTGGGTCTAGTGGATTAGGCTTTGGTGAACCGAGAAAGTTCCCTGCGATTTTTTCCGTGAAGGGTTTTTACGTTAACAAATCACTTGTGTTATTTATCTCTTTTACATATACACTTGTGATTTGATGCACACACGCACTATGTGTTTGATGAATTAATTTTTTGAATCTACATATCACATACAATTGCTTGATTCGATTTGGATTATCTTGATTGAGATCACCGTGTGAGATTGAAGATTAATCAATAAATTGATAAAATCAATACATTAATCTACATGGGTGTTTTTGGATTGGTGTTTGTCTAAGCGAATTTTTTAATAATGTATTCACCCACCCCTCTAGGTCTAGTGTGCAATTTCTCGTATATAATCGAGTGGAAAGATCCTACATGAGAATTGTTGTATTTTTCCACCACATTTTTTTTCCTTGAAACTTAAGTATTCTCATTGGTTAATTTCACAAAAAAGATTATCGACAACATATTGCATTCTTTGCTCAAATGGGAGTTTGTAGTGATAGATTTGAACTCTCTTAATAAAATATGGCTTATTATAATTAAAGCATATTTTATTTATTCATTGTCTAATTTTGCTAACTGTTTCCATTCTCGTTGTCATAAACAGTCTCTTTTATTGTGAATAACAATAATGTCAATATCAAGGTCCTAACTAGTCCTAATTATGAGAGATGGAAGCAAGATATAGAGTTTGTCATAGAAATTACAAATATACACCAGTGAGAGCTCCCCTGAAGTAAAAGAACATTATGCAAAGTGGGAGATATATAATCGACTGAGTATGATTGCCATAAAAAAAATCTATCTCCGAACAACTTATGAGAGTTTGCCTAAAACCAAGAATGTCAAATAGTTCTTTACCATTGTAGAAGAGAGATACAAGATATCCAATAAAACTAAAATTGGGGCCAAATGAATGAACTAACGAACATGAAATATGTCCATGTTCAAACTAAGCTCAAAGCTGTCAAAATTGGTATTCCTTATAATTTCATTATTCATCACACTCTTAATTTTTTTCCTCCTGAGTTTAGCCAAATCAAAACTACCTATAACACCCAAAATGAGTCTTGAAAAATAAATTACCTTATCTCCTAGTGTGATTTTGAGGAACAAAAACTTGAAAAATAAAAGAGTGAATTGACATGTTTGTTTCACAGCCTAAATCTAGTTTCAAATGTGGGTATCAAGAAAATAATAGAAAACTTAATCATTATGCTCCAAAAAATGATCGAAATTTAAAATGGTATGGTACTAGTCAGACTCAAAATGTGGGAGGTCCTAAGGTTGTCATTCGAAAGATATCAAGTGTTACTTTTGCAAGAAACAAAGTCATAAGAAAAGTGAGTACACTAGATTCAAGTCTTGATTAGAAAAGAAGAATACAGAAGACAGTAACTCACTAACCTTTGCTTGTTTTGAATTCAATTTAGTTAATGTCCCATTAAATTTTTGGTGGGTTGAAAGTAGGGCTTCTATTCATGTTGTCATGACTTTGTAAGGGTTCACAAGCAAACGGAGGCCAAGTGAGGAAGAAGCCAAGATAAAAGTACGAAATAATAATAAAGTTCATGTTGAGTTCATTAGAACTATTAGATTGAATTTAGACTCTAGTTTTCAACAAATTTTAGAAAATACTTTTTATGTGCCATCATTTAGGTAGAATTTAATTTATTTTTCTTACTTGATAAAATTGGATATTGTTTTAATTATAGTAATAGTAAAACTGAATTGTCTTTAAATTCTAAAATTATTGGTCATTGTATTTTATCAGATGGCTTGTATGGTATATGTTTGTCTGAGAATAATGAATATAGTCCTTCAGCTGTTGTAAATTATATTTATTGATGATTTTTCTCATTTTGGATAAATTTATTCAATTAATGAAAAATATAATGCTCTTGAAAAGTTTAAAATTTGCAAGACTGAGGTAGAAAAACAAGTTGGAAAAGTCATCAAAATTGTTGATTGTGGTGGTGAGTATTATGGCCAACATGATTGAGTCTGGGCAGCATTTTGGGACCATTTGTCAAATACCTGCAAGAATGTGGGATTGTTGACCAATATATCATAACTGATAGTTCCGAGCAAAATGGTGTGGTTGAAAGGTATAACCGCTCCTTTAAATTCATAATGAGGAGCATCATGAGTAGGTGTAACTTACCTGATTACCTTTGGGATGAAGGCATTAAAATAGCTTCATACATTCTTAATAGGGTTCCTAGTAAATCAGTGCTAAAACACCTTTTGAATTATGGACCAATAGAGAATCTAGTATTAACCATTTTTGTGTTTGGGTTGTTCTGTTGAGGTCAAAATCTTTAATTCTTCTGAGAAAAAGATTGACTCTAGAACTATTCGTTGTTTCTTCATGGGCTACCAAGAATATTCAAAAAGATACCAATATTGAGTCCTTAACATCAAAATTTTTGGAACTTGATGTTGTTGATGTTGATTGTTTACAGCCTATTAGTGAGCATGAGCAGAATAAATTTGTTTCTATTCTTTTACCTATTGTATATGAGAATATTATACTTGTTCCTATTATTAATTTTTCGGCTCCAGTAGGTGATCCTCCTTCTCCCGCAATTGACCTTTTTGCTCTTATTGAGGCTCCTTTGCCTTTAAAGCCCTACTATAGAAATTCCCTTGATAAGAGCTACAAGACCAAGGAGACATGTTATTTCTGATGAGTTTTATGTATATCTTGAGAAAAGTGATTATAATTTTGCTGATGTTGTTAATCCTATAACATACAATGATGTTGTTACTTGTCCTCAATCTGATATGTGGGTAGGTGTCATGTAAGATGACATACATTTTATGACACAATGAATAATGGGAGTTTGTAGAACTTCTTGAGAGATGTAAACCCATTGGCTACAAATGAATGTTTAAAACTAAGAGGGACTCGAAAGGCAAGATTGAGTGATTTAAGCATAGATTAGTGTCAAAAGGGTATAATAAGAGAGAATGTATATATTTAATGAAACTTTCTCTCCCGTCTCTTCTAAGGATTTTTTCAGAATCATCATGACATTGGTGGCTCGTTTTGATCTAAAATTTCACCAGATGGATGTGAAAACAGCTTTCCTGAATGATGTGCCTAGGGAAAAGCTTATATGATGCAACCTGAGGATTTTAAGGAGAACGAGAAATAACAATTAGCATGCAAATTAAAGAAGTCTATCTATAGTTTCAAACAAACTTCTCATCAATGGTACTTGAAATTTGATATGATAGTAAATTATATTGGTTTTGTTTAGAACAAGATGGATTAATGCATATATCTCAAGGTCAATGGAAGCAAATTTATTATTATTTTTTTCTTTATGTTGATGAAATTTTGCTTACAAGTAATGATCTAGGTTTACTTCATGATATTAAGCAAACATTTGATATGAAAGATCTTGGGGAAACATCTTTTGTGTTAGACATTCAGATTCATCGGAATATGAGTCATATAGTAGATTATTGGGGTTTTCTCAAAGGGCATATATAGGTCATGTGCTTGAAAGATTTAACATGCATAATTGTAAGCTTGGGGATGTACCTTTTTGTGAAAGGTGATAAGTTTAGCCTAAGTCAATGTTCTAAGAATGATCTTGAGAAGAAATCTATGAAGAATATACCTTATGCAAATGCAGTTGGCAGCTTAATGTATGCATACGTTTGTACTAGGCTTGACATTGTCTTTGCAGTTAGTGTTCTTGGTAGACATGTTTTTCAATCAAGACTAGATCATTGGGTGGTAGCTAAGAAAGTTATGAGATATTTGTAAAGGATAAAGAATTACATGCTTGTTTATAAGAGGATTAATAGTCTTAAGGTGATTGGTTACTCAGATTCAGATTTTGTTATTGCCTGATGATTGACAATTCACTTCACAATATATTTTTATGTTAGCTGGAGGAGCAATAACATGGAAGGATGCTAAACAAACTCTCACAGCTTCTTCCACTATGCAAGTTGAATTTCTAGTTTGTTATGGAGCTACAACACAAACTATATGCCTAAGGAATTTTTTTTAGGGCTTATGATTGTTGATTACATCTCTAGGCCATTGACAATTTATTGTGATAATACTGCAACTGTGTTCTTCTAAAAAAATTACGTAAATTCTAGTGGGTCTAAACATATGAAAATTAAATATTTTTTAGTCAAGGACCCTATGAAGAAAGGTGACATTGTGATTAAACATATTGATATAAAATCAATATTTGCTGATCCTTTAACCAATGGACTGAGATCTATAAATTTTAAGAAACATGTTCACAACATGGGCATTTTAGGGTCATTTGACGTACTTGGTTAGTGAGAATTTATTTATGTGTTAAGAATTTTCGTATTGATTTAATTTCATATGTGACTTTTGCTACTCATTATGGTTGAAAAATATCTATTTGATGAAAAATAAGTCATTGGATGATCATCCTTATTGTTAGCATGATATTCTTGCTAAGTTATATTTGTGCACATATGACATATCATTTTATATAAAAGCTTAAGTTTTGGTGATTGTCTTAAGCATAACCATTTTTTGTCAATGGAGCACTTCTCTAATTATACCATTGAGAAAATCCTGAGATTTTAAGTTTAGACATATACTAGGTTATTGTTGAAATTAAAGAATTTCTTTAACTTATTGTTAAGGCATGTAGTTAAAAAAAAAAACCATCTGAAGAACTAACATGAAAATAATATGTTTATTATATCACATATTGAAATGTTATTTTTTTCCTACACTGTCAAATCTTGATCTATGTCAATGAAACTATTATTTTTTACAATCATTGATTAGTCCTATGTCAATAAAGGATGTAAAAACTGTCATAGTTCGAAAATAGTAATTTTAATGGACCGGGTCATGTTTGAGATGTTGTCTCAAGACCATATTTATTTTATTTTGTGGGTACATTGAGTTTTTGTTTGTTTAGCTCAAGAGTCATTTTTCAACAAATTATTTTATTTTATTTAATTTTTAAATAGCTATAATTAATGTTGCCCAAATGGAAGAATGTTGGAATTTTTTTATATTGGACTTCCATTAATTGATAGTTAATTTTGAGTTTGTGAAAAATGAGTTGAATTATGGTCCAATGAGGTGAGTCCAATATAGTTAAGTGATTTATATCGATGGACTTATGTACATCCTTTTAATTGATGTTGTTGAGGCAGTAAAGTGTAGATCTTAATCTAATTATAGCTCGTAATTGAAGGGCCCATTAGATTAATTATAAATAGACAAGCTAGCTCTCCGCTCCACTTTATAACCTAATTTAGCTTAAGGTGGGGCTATTCTCATCCCACAAATCTCTATTCCTACTTCATTTAATTTCTCATTATCAAACTATTAAACACACCCCTTCTCTACCCACCCTCTACTCACCCCCACTAGTAACTAAGTCCACCTCATGCTACATACACCCTTTTAGAAAAAAAAAAACAAGAACAAAAAATAAAGAAAGAAGTAAACTGAAACAAGAAGGGAAAAAAATCAAATAAAAATTAAAGGAACAAGCAAAACTATTAAACACAAACCTACAAGATGCAAAACCACAAGATGCAATGCCAAACATGAAAAAAAAAAAAAAGCATCAAGCACATGCATAAAATTGAACAAGAAAAAAAATAACAAGTATAAATGCAAAACCTAAACAAGATAAAAAAGAATAAATAATCTGAAAGCATACATATATACACACATATAAATTCTGAATAAAAAATTATTAAACTTGACAGAGATATCAAAACATACCCAAAATAATGAAAATTCATACAACACATGAAATCAAATATAGAATTAAATTGAGAAGTAATACTAACCTGTATCTGACTAGAAAATTTCATATTAAAAAAGTATTTTTGTTAGTATATAAGATGAGAAAAAGAATGAAACTATGACAAAATATAAAGTGGTTTCTTCAGATGAAATCAAATATAGAGTTAATCCTGGCCACAACGCTATTGGTTTCTCAAAGCTCTTCCAAAGTGGTTGTAGTTTCCTTCCCCAGTAAACAATTTTCACTTAATTGCAAAAAACAAAAAGGATTGTCCGGTTCCATTCCCTCGTTTTTTATGTAACACCATGTTCAAGTATACTCTTTTACAAACAGCATCTCTGGATTTCTTTTTTAATAAAACATAGCAAGTTAGATTTGGTAGCGAAGCGTGTACATATCTAGTCAGGAACTTCAAATTGGGTAAAGTTAAATTTTATTATAAATGCAAGGGGTCGAAGTCTTAATATTGATATTATACGAATTGATTATTGTCACAACCTTCTAAAAGAGCAATAAAACTTGAAGGATTAAAATGTGATTTCAAAAACTAAGGGGAACTGTTGTGGTTGGAAAAAAAAAACTTGATATTTAACAGATCAAAGGTCTAAATTTAACCATCATATGACGCTTTGCGGCTCTGGTTGGCCATGCTAGTAGGCTCATTTTGATTGCCTTCTTTTTAAAGTTGGAGATGAGGCGTTTATGTAGTTTATAATCATTAAGTAAGAATAACATCATAATAAAAATAAGAAAATAAAAAAATTTACACTTGTCAAATTTTTAATAAATAAAAAAATAGAAGTATGGCATTGAAAAAATAAATTTCGAAATAGCAACCAGACCTTTTACACATGTGATTCACTTGAGCTTGGATTACCCCATTGTTGGATGGAAGATTGTTCGTAATATTTGCAGAATTTGACATCCCATGTGGAAGCCATTATGTGTCTTCTCAGGTTAATATGTTATCAAGTGACCTTAGCACTTACAAGTGATCACCTTCTGGCAAAAAAAACAAAAAAATGCTTGCAAGAGATCTCAAACAGGTGATTTCAACAAACCCTATTCAAAAATAAATAACTTCAAATTTGTTTTGAAATAGTTCTAGATCACATACATCTCTCTCTGTCTCTTTTATCTAATAGATTTTTGTGTAGAACTTATGCTTATAGAGTTTAATTTTGTGGTCTATTATACCGATTTCCAAAGACTATTGCTGATAAATTGATTATTAGCTCTTAGCGTTTAATCTGTACAAAATTTTGCTGAGAAATTGAACTTGGTTTTAGCTTGAGTTTGGCTTGCATGTTTACAAACTTCTGTCTAGTGAGTTTAAGGTTGAATTTTTGGGAGGATGATTTCATATATTCTTTATACTAATGAAAATTTATGATTTTGATCATGCAATTAAGAACAAACACAGTAACACATAAAACTGATCCGATTGTTGAACATGAACTATTTAAGGATTTTGGTCAAGGCTTGTGTTTGACACTGTCCAAAAGACAAAATCCGACTCTACTCTGGTGCTTATGAATTCTTAGATATTTGTCTCCTAGGATACAATGATCTCGTATGCAGATGAAGCATTATAATTTGTATGTACAACGAACTAGAGATGTGTTTCGTACCCTCTGATATGGACACTGCTAATGATGAATTTGTGAATGTAAGGACTCTGGTAATCACCAAATTTGGAAGTGATTAATGCAGAATGACTCTGGGTTATTTATTGATGTAGAGGTGACTATTTGAAACAGTCACCACTGATCAAATGCAACTTAGAAGACACCATTCATGTCTGCCCATTCATGAACAAACACAAAAATGCAAACTGGTAGAAAATTTCAATGGACAGAAATTAAGGACCCATTTAGTAGACGAATTTTATCCAAACAAATAAAATTGGACCACAACCATAACACCCACACCAGACCACGGCGAGGCCCAGCCGTGCACTGCACGTACATGTATGGTCAAACTCAAGTCCATCTAGAGCCAACTTGGAGTATATATGCTCACCAAAATTTTCTTGCCCAATCAACATGGGATTAGTGTTAAATCCCACACGTCCTAACCTCTAGTTTCAGATTTCAAGTGGGTCATTTTGGAGCATATTTTATCGTTCACCTTTTACTCGATTTGAGTAAGCGAATATACTCTGTTATGCCTCTTATGGAGTAAAAGACGAACCCACAAAAATTTAATCAAAACGATGAGTAGGTCCTACTTTAATTTAGGCTTAAAATCGAGAGGAGGTCACCAATTCGAAACTCTTATCTAGCTGATGTACTAATATTAAAAAAGGAAAAAAAATGTATGTATGCAAATGATAATGCTGACACACTATAGAGAGTACAACTTGAAATAATCGTGTATCGAGATAGGTAGCTTGTGACCTTAAACCTTTCTCGGTGAAAGTGCATCAACCTTATCAGCTAAATAGTGAACATGATGTCTTAAACTATTCAACTATTTGGGTAAATTAGATTGAATAGACTTGCACACAGTCTTTATCCAAACATAATTGGTTCTCATAGTTTTGTTCATTTTGGTCCTGAACAACTCTTGGTTTTTATAAGTACTTTGGAGAATTCAGTCTTATAATTCTCATAGAAATGGTTCCTTCACACCCATATAGGTGAATCATATTTAGAATATCCTACTATATACCACTTGGATTTCTAAGGTATAAGAGTAATTAAAAACATAGCTTACCCTAATACTCGTTGTAGGCAGCATTAGTCTATCATAGGAACAGGTAAGAGAGTTTATCTCTTTAGTGTTTCCATTGAATCACACACAATTCGGTTATCTCTTTGAACCTAAATCTTGGGATCTCTAGTCAACTAAGCTAGGTTGCCTTTATGGTGAATCTTAAGTTATACGCTATAGCCCCATTCCCCTTGATGTACAATTTATTTGCTTTCTCGTCAAACCTTTGGTAAGCGAATCCGCTAGAGTTTTTTTTATATAGAAATAATCCCATTTGAGAGCAATTTCTTAATGGTATTATGTCTACTTATGTCATGACTTGCCATCATACATGTCACTCTATGTCATTCCAATCGTTAATTGGTCATCGCAATGTATACAAATTGCAGGCACAAGTTTTTTTTTCATATTGAAATATCCTCTAAAAAATGTTTAAGATAGTTGCCTTCCTCACCTTTTTTTAAAAGTAATAAACTCATATATCATTGTGGATATGTAAATACATGTTTGTTTAGAGTATTTTCAAGACACAACTGTTCAACCAAGTGTAATACATATTCACTTGTGGACTTTGAATCCTTGGAGTTAGATATCCAATTAGCATCACTATACCTTTCTAGTACAACTAGATATCTTGTATAGTGCAGTTCAAAATTAAAGGTGTATCTTAGATATCTAAGAACACTGATTATTATCTTTCAATCATTTACACTCGAGTTATTTGTGTATACACTCAATTTACTAATTGAGTATGCTATATATCTAGTTTAGTGCAATTCACAAAAATACATTAGACTGACAATTATTCTAATTGTGACATACCTTAACTGATACTTTTAAACAATTAAGCTTTATAACAACTATTGTTCTAACAATACTGCTATCATTCTTGTTGACTTCCCAAGTATTTCTCAATATAATGTGATTAAGATCATTCAAGTCCACTAGAAGCTCTAAAAATTTTAATTTTTAATATAACATCTAAAACACCTAAATCATTTATATCAAATTTACTGGACAATATTTTCTTGGTAGTTTTAATGATATCATTATTAGTATCTACAATAAGCATATCATTCACATAAAGGCAGATAATGATGCACTCATTATTGGTGTCTTTAATATAGACACATTTATCACATTCATTAATTTTGAATCCATTTGACAATATGACTTTTTTTCAAATTTCTCATGTTATTGCTTTGATGTTTGCTTTAATTCATAAAGTAATTTAACAAGTTTGCACACCTTCTTCTCTTGTTCCAAAGTAATAAACCATTTAGGTTGCTCCATATAAATTTTCTTATTTAACTCACTATTTAAGAAAGTTATTTTAACATCCATTTGATGAATTTTAAGATTATGCAATACTTCAATAGCTATTAACATACGAATAGAAGTTATCTTTGTAACAGGCAAATAAGTATAAAAATAGTCCAGACCTTCCTTTTATTTGTAGCCTTTGGCAACAAGTCTGACTTCATACTTATCGATTGATACATCTATTTTAATTTTTTTTCTTGAAAATCGATTTACACCCCCAATGGTTTATTTCCTAGTGGAAGACCTACCAAGTCCCAAGTTTGGTTTTGTATGATGAATTTAATTTCACTATTTACAGCTACTTTTCAAAATGGTACGTCATTTTAATTTTTATTATAGGTTTGTTACTGTAATTTTAATTTAATTTTGATTATATATTGGATAACAATCTTAAGATAAATTTTCAAAATTTATTTTCTTTATATAATTAGATTAATTATTGTTCTATTATATTACTACAATATTTTGTTAAAATCAGAATGTTATTTGCTTTTGTTTGTGTAATTGAAATGGCTACAACGAATTCTCTTCCTGTTACCATTGTTCCTACTACCGTGAGTGTATCCCATGGAGAGAAACCCAAAAAATTTAATGGATTGGATTTCAAACGTTGGCAATAAAAAGACACTTTTTTACCTCACCAACCTGTACCTTGCAAATTTCTTAATGAAGATTATCCTTCAATTGATGCAAATAAAACTAACAAGGAAAAGGTGGATGTTGTGGATGCTTGAAAGCATTCAGATTTCTTGTGTAGAAATTACATCTTGAATGGACTAGACAATTTAGTATACAATGTATATAGTGTTGTTAAATCTGCAAAAGAATTTTAGAAGTCTTTGGACAAGAAATATTAGACTAAGGATTTTAGCACGAATAAATTCATTGTTGGTAAATTTTTGGATTATAAAATGGTGGATTCAAATACCATCATAGCCCAAGTTCAAGAACTTCAAGTTATCATTCATGATGTCCATGCTAAAAGGTATATCTGTTAGTGAATCATTCCAAGTGCCTGCAATCGTGAAAAAATTACCACTATTTTGGAAGGATTTCAAGAACTATCTCAAGCATGAACATAAGGAGATGAAACTCAGAAGAGCCCTAAAGACTGAAAAGTGACCGGTAATAAGTACCTATCCCTTATGGGAATCACACCCGTATCTTCGACATGAAAAGATGATGTCCTAACCACTAGATAAAAGGGACCAAAAAGTCATTCTTCATATACATTAGTAGACTCTAAAACTCTAACAAACACAATTTTGTATTTTGTACTTTTACCGAACAGAAATGCAATGCAAAAAATGAGAGAACAGATATAGCAGTATGCAGATTTTTTTCTATATGCTTTTTGTATTTGAAAATGGCTGTAAGGGAGCCCTTTTATAGACCCCCCCCCCCCCCTGTGTTTTTTTGGATTGCCTGAAGAGGCACGAGATGACACTATTCATTGTGCATGTACATAAAGGTATACAATAATGTATCTACTATGAGTGCTTTTGACGTATACATATTTGTCACACTTATTTATTTTAAACTCATTTGACAACATTGCTTTGTTAAATTTCACGTGCCACTATTTTTTGTGTTTATTTTAAACAATAAAGAGATTTAGCTAGATTGTATACGTTCTTTTCTTGTCTATTAGTAATAAACCCTTCAAGTTGTTCCATGTATATTTTTTCATCTAATTCATCATTTAAGAATGTTGTCTTTAGATCCATATGATTTATCTCAAAACCATTTAAAGTAGTTATAGCAATTAGCATCCATATGGATGTTATTCTAGTAACTGGGAAATAAGTGTCGAAATAATTCAATTCTTCCCTATACTTATATTCTTTGGCTACTACTTGTCAACGGATCCATTGACTTTCATTTTCTTTTTAAAGATCCATTAACAACCAAAAAGCTTATTACCCAGTGAAAGATCCACCAATTCTCATTTATGATTTTTCATAATGGATTTAATTTTCAAAATTAATAGTTTTCTTTCAATAAGGAGCTTCGGGGGAAGACATAGCTTCCTTGAAACTTTAAGGATCAATCTCTCATAGATAAGTTAGAAAATCAAAACAAAATGATGTTGAAGTCTTTGGCATTTTGCTACGTCTAGGTTCATCTTCTATGAACTCCTTGTCTGTATTGACTTGACTATTACTAGTTATAACATCAAATGGTCTCTTTAATGAGCTTGATTCACGTGACATATCAAAATAAAAAATATTTTCAAAAAATGACGCATTCTTTGATTTAGTAATTGTATTAATATACACGTCAAAAATTTTAAATTTATGAACAAAAAATCAATATGCACTACTATTATGGGCATAACCTATGAATACACAATCAATGATTTTAGGTTCTATCTTAAAACTTTTATTAGATACCCTCACACTTTTAAGTATTTATAGGAAGGTCTAATACCTTTCCATAATTCATAAGGTGTCTTATTTGTTTTCTTATAAGACATTTTGTTAAAAATATAATTAGTAGATAGTCAGACTTCCCCCTACAAGTTTTGGGTTACACCCGAACTTGATAGTATAGTATTGATCATTTCTTTTAATGCCCATTTTTTGCATTCAGTTGTGCTGTTTGATTGTGATGAATAAAGTGCAGTTGTTTGATAAACGATTCCATGTGATGAACAAAACTCCACAAAAGAAGATTCATATTTACCTTCCATATCACTTCCCAATAGTTTAATTTTTTTGTTAAGTTGATTCTCAACTTCATTTTTATAATGTTTGAATATATTAATTACCTCATCTTTACTTCTAATCAAGTAAACAAAATAGCATATTGCGAAATCGTCAATAACAGTAATAAAATAATTTTTACCACCTCTAGTTTGCCCAAATTTTAGGTCACAAATATGACTCTGAATTAATTCAATTGATTCAGTACTTCTTTTAACTATTTTGGAAAATGTTCTTGCTTACTTTGATTCCACACAAGTTTCACACTTAAGATTTGGATTAATAGAACACTTAGGCAAATCATTCAAAATAATTAATCTTCTAATAATATCATAGTTAACATGTCTAAATAACATACCATGTATTTGAAGATTCAAGCAAGTAAGAAGAATTCATCTCATTCTTATTATTAATGAACTTGGGTACAACAGTCAATTCATTGAACTTAAAGAGCTCATCATTCAAGTATCTCTTTCCTATAAACATTTTATTCTTTGTAAACGCAAACTTATCAGATACAAAGACTAACTTAAACCATTTTTGCTAAGCAGAGAGACAGACACCAAATTCTTACGAATATTGAGCACATGAAACACTTTGTTCAAAGTGAGTTCTTTGTCAAATGTCATCTTAAGTATCACCTTGTCATATCCTTCAACCTTAGAGGTATAAGAGTTCCCAATGTTGAGTTGTTCATCATTCTCTAACTTCTTTTAAGTAGTGTACATCCATTTATTAGAACAAATGTGTCAAGTAGCGCTGTTGTCAACCCACCACTCCTTGGGGCTACCTACTAAGTGACATTCTGAGACAACTATTGAGAGGTTCATGTCAGAGACTTCCATTGAAAACTTGTTTCTTTCAGTCACATTTGCTTGTACATTTGGCTTCTTGAAGTTCTCTGGCTTATGACAATCTTGGAAGAGATGTCCAAGTTTGCTATAGTTGTAGTATTTGCCTTTGAACTTCTTAGATCCTTGATTTGGCTATCTTAGGAGACAGTTTCTTATCAACCTTAAGCACCAAAAGATAGTAAATTTGTTTTAAAGAAACTATGATTCAGGAGGTTTGAATTATTTCTTAAATTTATTATTTTCTTAATGTTGTTCTGCAATCAAGTAAGTGCTTATACATTTTGTTTTATATAAATAGTTTGCATATAACAATATACTTAGTGATTATAGATTTGTTATAGTAATTTTAATTCAATTCTGATTATATATTGGATAACACTAGTTACTAAAGCAAAAACAATTGACATCACTATCCAATGTTATTGTTTTATGTCACTATTTTATTTTATTGTCCATTGTCATTGTTTTATGTTATTGTCCAATGTCACTATTTTATGTTATTGTTACATCTTTGTAATTAAAAATAATTAAAAAAGTAACAACATAAACATAATTTTACACTGAAAAATAATTATAGCAATAATCACATAAACATAATTTTATGCAGAATGTAAGTATAACACCAATACGAAAGATTCGTAAACATCAAATTTTTAACCATTACAGTATTTAAAACAGTTTGTAATACTAACACTAATAAAAAACACAAGAAGTTAGCCAGCTAGGACTGCTTTTCCATTTGCGCCGCTACTGTCTGCTCTCTCCCATCTCTTAGTCGCTGCTCCCTTATTTCTCCCATCTCTCTGTCTCCTCCAATCTCTCTCCCTTCTCTCAGTCACCTCTCATCTCTCTCCTATCTCTCTTTTCTCATCTCTCGTCTTTCTGTGTTCAACCTTCGATCATGTTTCTACATCAAAATCAGGTAACAGTCTATTCTCTTATCTCTCAGTGTAAGAGCAACCTACAGATGGGTGTCAAAGAGAAAGCTCCCATCTCTCAGTAGTATTGTTGTGAATAATAAATGGAGAACTTTACTTCCTTGATCCTTATTCGTTCATCTCTATTGTCCAGTGAGGGCACTATATAGATTGTCTAAGGTTTGGGTTTAAATTTCATAATGATAGACCTGTTCCTTAAATGTTAGGGTTTGAACATTTTGGAGCATTATTTTATTAGAGATTTGCAAGAAAGCATGAGATCCTTTATTCCTAATATTTTTTAGCACCATATCGAATTTGTAGTTTAGGTTTTAACTATTGTTTTCCAAATGTACATAACAAATTGGCAAACGATGTAGAAATGGTTTGAGGGATTTCATAGGCGTTTTTCCTTTTCTTTATAACAGATGGGTGTGAATGTGTGTTGGTTTTGCTTTAGAGATAGTGGAGAATAATTGTTGTAGGAATGCAATGGTTTAGTATAGATGTTGGGTTTTGGTTTATACTTGTCGAGTTTAACTCCAAATTGAACCCAAATTCACTAACCCGATTTCAACCCGAAATTTAACAAATTAAGTTGGGCAGTTTTTGGGTTGAGTACTTTAAGTCGAAAGTCGGACTCGAGGTAGGTTAGGGTTGAAGGTTTCAGGCTTGGGTTGGGATTGGGATTGGGATTGGGCTTGGGCTGATCCTCAAACACGCCCAACTCACCCGAGTTGCACCTCTAGTGTTTATAGATTCTTAAGTGCATGCCTCCTAGTATATAATGATTTCGCACACAAATGAAGCACTGCAAATGAGAAATGTGTTTTTTACTCTCTAATGTGGACACTGCTAATGACGAATTTATGAATGTAATGACTCTTGTAATCACCAAATTTGGAAGTGATTAATACATAATGATTATAGGTTATTTATAAATGCAGATCTGACTATTTATAATAGCTGCCGCCGATTACATGCAACCCAAAAGACATCATTTCATGTCTGCCCATTTATTAACAAACACAAATTCAAATTCAAAACTGGTGGAAAATTAAAATCTGAAGTAGTATAAATTTTGAATTTCAACCGCAAAAAATCAAAATCGGGTAAGAAATTAAGAGTTCATTTGGCAAACAAATTGTATCCAAAAAGATAAGATTGGACCACACCCGATCCCCGTCGGGTCGGGGTGGCTTTGGCAACGCATGCATGTGTGGTCGAACGCAAGCCCTAACTAGGCCCTCTCCCGTCCACAAAATGGGGTGCTCCTTGGGGCCCAACCCTTAGAGTCAATTTTGGGGGTTTATATACTCACCAAAGTTTTCTTGCCCTACTAATGTGGAATTGATGTTGAATCTCACATGTCTCTACCTCTATTATCACTTTTCAAGTAGGTTACTCTGGAGCCTATTTTATCATTCATCTTTTATTTGATTTGAACAAACAAATATACTACGTTATTCTTATTACGAAAAAGTGCACAAACCCACAAAAATTTAATCAAAATGATGCGTGAGCCCCACTTTAATTCAGGATCAAAGTCGACCAAAATTAGTTTTTTATACCCAAAAAATTGTTTGTCCGACATGAATAACTATCTAAGTTCGACAATTGAACTCGATCTCACGTTCAAGTTTGACTTATCATCATCGAGTTAAGCTTGAGAATAATCAAATTTTATAAGTCCGATTCAATTAACACCTCGTACCCCTAAGCTAGAAAACAATGGTGGAGCCACAGTGGAGGCAGTAGGGAAACCACTACAAATTTTGAAACATTTTGGAGCCAGTTGAAATTTTTAAAAAATTCAAACCAATTTAGAACTTGCCCCATTGAGAAGTTTAAAACAAATTCGGATAGTGTTATATTTTAATAACATTACTTGAATATTTTAGGATCATATTTTTAATTGGCTAATTTTATGAAGTCTTTGTATAAATCTCAGTCTATTCCATGATCATAATGCTACAAAGTTGAAGATCCCAAAGCATTAATGGAAGGGAGGAGATCGTGCTTCAAGCAATATCAAAATTACTCCGACGCACCTTCAAATTTAGAACAAAGGTAATGACCATAGATGTAACACCCCGACCCAACTCATGCAAATCAGAGCACTAATAGCCTTCACAAGTAATAAATATTACAATCTTCAATTAATAAGTAAGCTTTGATACCAACTTGTCACACCCCGAATCGTTGAGACATGTAATGCTACGAGTATGTTATCTAATTAACACAGTGCATAATATAATAACTCGACACAATCCTACACAATATCTAAGTTATACTTTTAAACAACCTCGAAATTCGTATGATATTCTAAGCCGACGAGATATCTTTACACTTTACAACTATTCACATCAGCACTTATTACAATTTAAAAAACCAGACAAACAACTAGGGAAAAATATAAAAAATTCACAAAGTAAAAGCGAGCTTTATGTTCCACCAATCAACACAGATCTGAAAAAAATATATAGAAATCTTTTATATCATAAGGTGAGCGTCAACCAACTCCGTAGGAAAACTCAATTCCAAAGCACCAAAGGTTGAAAATAAATAGTTTGATATGGTTAGACATCAAGAGAAATAAGAATTTGATACATATATAATTAAAACAGTGTAATTTCATGTAAAACAGTAATGTAAAGGAGAATTTAGAAGTTTGGATACAACGCCACATCAAAGAGCAAAATCCTAACAGACCACTCAAGGTCGATACAAACCATACAATCCATACAAACTAATCGTTTAGGGGACTTGCACCCCAAGGAAGATACACACTCTAATTCAATACAATCCAATTCATTACCCAAGTTCGAAGATCAACCGGGCCGCTCAGACATTTACGAACTCAATAAAATCCTCTACGGCCTCAACTTGGAACATAAATCCACAGTCACTCGATCTTGTGTGCACTTACATTTTATTCAAAAAGATCTTGAAGTTTCAGTTTCATACAATCCATATGAACCATCGCACAAAACGCACACTAAAACCCTAACTGGGTTTGGTGTTGCAAAACAATATGAACCATCCAATCATAATTCATACAACATGTTAAACAATGTAAATAACATAGTTGAATATTTTTGAAAGAGTTTATAAAATCTCACCTATTCTAAAATTGAGAAACCCTGCCATAAATCCAAGTTTAAGCATCATGTATGCCAAGCTCGCCAAATGAGAATTCAAGGTTGCACCAAATATAAATTAAAATATTTCCTTCCTTATATCTTACCTTCTTTTTCTGTTTCCCTTTCTTAATTCCATATCTCTAAGTCATAGTTAATATCACATGTAGAGTTCCTTTTCAACTTAACGTAGGTGTATTCTATTCAAACCCTATTTGTGAGATCAAAATATACTTATAGGGATTCATCCACACCAAAAATTTATTTTTGGATACCACATGTTCAAAGTAACTTCTAAAAGTGAGCATAAACCGAATTTCAGATTTCAGTAGGTCATAGTCATCCTTAGAAATTCACCATAATTTGTTTTTAACTTCTTTTGACATGAAACCAAAGGGAAAAACATAGTTAACTAAAATATTTTAAATACTCAAAAATTCCAGAACCACTCGTGCAGATTAGGGGTTAGCTTCAGAAATTCACCAAAAATTGAGTTTTCATCCTTTTTGCGTGAAACCAAAGTCAAAACAACCCTTTACTAATATATTTCAAACTCTCAAAGGTTAAGAATCATCAACTAATTGTAACTCATAACCTATCACAAAACCACATATTGTCCAGATTTTCCAGAACTATTCCTATAAGCTAGGGTTAACTTCCAAAAATCAATAAAAATAGTGTTTAAATCTGTTTTAATTGAAACCAAAGCTAAAAGAAATCTTCTTCAGTATAGTTTATGGTCCCAAAGTTTCAAAAATAAATTAATAATCGTAACTTATGAGATTAACTAGAACCTCACATTCTGTCCAGAATTCCCAAGATGCTTCGTTCTTCTTTCTTTCCTTTCCCTTCACTTTTCTCTGCCTCTTGGTTCTGCTCCTTCTTTTCTCTTTTTTTCTTCTTCTTACTTTTCTTCTCCTTCTCCTTCTTTTTCTTTCTTTGGTACATTAGTGGCCCCCTCCCCTCTTTCTTCTCATCTTCTCCTCTTATCCCTTCTTCTTCTTGTTCTTTTTCCTTTTCTCCTTTCTTACAGTTACACCCTCCCCCTCTCTTTTTATTATTTTTTTTATGTCCAATTTTTTATTTCAAGCAAGACTTTCTCAAATTTTTAGTCAAGACACATGCTTAAGGCACACAAACATGGACACGAGTCCACTCTAAGGCACACCAACATGGTAATCCAAGTCACCACTCATGCCTACACCATTCATGTGACAACCACCTCCCTTGCTAGTTTTCTCAAGCTCTTCACGTGGCACACACAAATCACTGTTTGACATTTGTAAGTTTCCTTAAGCTCTTCACATGGCACCCATAAGTCACCATTTGACATTATGTACATGTTTCTCATTTTCTTTTTTCTTCTTTAAACACCTAACACCTCTGTCCCTACACAAGCTCCTCCTTTTTGTTTCTTACTCTACACAAGCATCTCTTGAAAAGCCAACGATGGTGGTTATACCTAAACTCAATTATCTTAAATTAATCCATATGATTAGGGTCCTTAATCAAATTAGGTGACTAAAATCTAAGTTTACTTAAGTGTGCTTAAAACTTTATTCAAAATACCTCTATTGCTAGTGAATTAGATTATAAAATTCTAAGAATGTTCCCCAAAAGAAAATTCTTAACTTAATCATCGGATCAGTAAGCATTCTACAGACCATTTTACCCTTGAATCGATTTTTGGTAATTTCAATTGATTGTTTTCCAAGCAATCACCAATCAATATATCCTTCTAATTAAACCTTCTTACTAGCTAATCGGAAGTGCGGTTGTTTACAATAGAGACCTAAGAATCATTGGTTTAATTCATTAGATTTAAGAGGATTAATGTTATAAATGGAATTGAAAAAATCCAGAAATGACTCATAGGAATTTTTATTGAAAATTATTTTATAAACCTTAAATGTGTTTTAAAATGATATATTAAGTCATTTATGAGACTCTACTTAAGCAACACACTTTAGTGTTCAAAATGGCAAGTTTTTGCTTTGTTTCTAACTAAAAACTGGAGGAGCCGCCCTCGGCTCCCTTGCCTTCAGTTAGAGTGGTCTATGAACACTTAAGAATACAAAATTGGAAAACTAGTGGAGATGGCTCTTTGATCACTTCCTAATCGCTAGAGCAGTTTGGGAGACAACTCGAGTGATCTAGAGAAAGTTCGAGTAGTCTGCCACCTGGAGGTCTAGAATGAATTATTTTTCACTCCAGAAACTACCACCCTCTTGATTGCTCTCCCACTGCTTGAGTGATCGACGCAAATCTGTGCTCCCTTGCCTTCAGTTAGAGTGGTCTATGAACACTTAAGAATACAAATTGGAAAACTAGTGGAGATGGCTCTTTGATCACTTCCTAATTGCTAGAGTGGTTTGGGAGACAACTCAAGTGATCTAGAGAAAGTTCGAGTAGTCTGCTACCTGGAGGTCTAGAATGACTTATTTTTCACTCCAGAAACTACCACCCTCTTGATTGCTCTCTCACTGCTTGAGTGATCGAAGCAAATCTGTGTTTCTTGATCCCCATGACAAACCTTATTTTGTGGCCTATAAATAGGGGACTATAGTTTACACCTAGGGTAAGCCACTATGAACTAGAAAAGACTCAAACCTTTCTACAGTGCTTCAAGGACAATTCTAGATCCCTAAGTCAAAAAAATTTAATCATCTTGATTCTTCCATTCAACCTAACTCATTGAAGAAGAAGTTCTTGCTTGGTGTCAACCAAAAGCCACTTGAAGAAGAGTGCGTTCCGAGAGTTTTAGGTGTGAAGCTTTGAAAATTGCTCGAGACTTAAACGATCCATATGGCGGAGGCAATCAAGTGAAATTATTCATAACATTGAAGTGGGAGTTTCGGCGAAGATATCTATTGAAGGAAATGAGCATTTAGCCACAAAAAGTAGTTGAGGTATAAGTCTCGAGTACTTGTAGATTGTCGTTGGGATAGTGTATTAGACTTTGGTGAACCCTAAAGCGGTTCCTCGTCAACAATTGCATATTTCTCTTTATTATTTTATTTGCTTATATGCTTGCAATTAATGCACACACGCATCAAGTGTTTTATGAATTGATTGTTTATCTTTCAAGTCATTACATAGTGGTTTTGGTGATTGTGATTTTGGTTGGGAATTTGCGTCTTTTTGAAATTGAGTGTTAATATTTCAATTGACTAATTCATACATCAATTCACATGTTGGGGTTTGTGTTGTTCATGTTAAAAGGGGTTCAAATGGCTAATTATACATTAGATTAAATTTGGTAATTATGGTAGAATTCGGTTAAAATTGATGTTTGTCCAAGCCGAATTAAAATTAATCTATTCATCCCCTCTAGGTTTAGCGTGTTATTTCTCCCGTATAATCACCGATTGAAAAGATCATACACAAGAAGTATTATATATTTTTTTTTGTTTACAAAACCTAAGCTATTGACCTAATTATCTGAATTAATTAATTATTGAACTTAGATTGGTAACGTGTCTCAACTAATGTTGAGCTCCATTGTTTGTTCAAAGATATGAAATGCTTAGGTGAACCAAATACGTCAAAATTGTATTACTCTTTATCTTTAAAAAAACAAGTGACATTGTCTCATCTATATCAATACTACTCTAAAATGTCAAAATACATGTAAAACTTTATTTGGACACCATTGTCCTCCAAAATTTTGAAAATTCCAAGATTACCATTGGAATTAGATTACTAAACACTTGTGATATTCATCATATCAAATGAGTCATTAAATATTTCACAATGAACATTATTGTATTTGCTTAGTGTAGATATATCACTCTAATAAATCTTAAAATGTCAAAAATATTATACTAACTCTTCACCTTCTAATATTTTCAAGTTGCTATTATCTTTGTCTTCCTCATAATAATTAGCATAATCTTCTACTCTTCTTAAATCTATATATATATGTGTGTTTGTTAACCCAAATTTAGCACTTAAAATGAATGAATTTGACACTTATTAATTAAGTTTGTTTGATAATTAAAATTTCAACTCTCTCAATATGTTAAATGCTTCTTTAAAATAGGCTACAATATTAAGTAGGAGATCCCTTACTTAATTCTGAAAGCTGAAAGTGCTCAGTAAAATCATCTTTATTAATATTTATAATATGACAATTGTATCCCAAAACTATTTTACAATCCTATTAAAACTCTAATTAGTGTTATCTCCAAAACTCCTAACATATCTATCATCTTTGTCAATCGTCTTCTTCAGATAATAGGTGCTCTCCTTTTTTTTTTTTTTTTTTATTCTGTGCTCGTCTGCTGCAAATAAACATGTTGAAACAAACACCCACACGCACACACGCACACACAGACATGCACTGTACACAAACCCACCCAAACTACACAAGCACAAATTGCACACACACACACACATATATTATTATTGAGATTTAATTTAATTTATTTTTTTAATTCGATTATTTATTCATTTTTTTATTTATTGTTATCCGATTATTTATTAGTTATTATTTTTTTTATCAGATGTTATTGTTCACTTATTGTGTAATTTAATTTGTTATTGTTCACTTACTGTGTAATTTAATTTGTTATTGTTCACTTATTGTTATTCGATTATTTATTTGTCGTTATTTTTTTTTTTTTGATCAGATGTTATTATTCAGTTATTGTGTTATTCAATTTATTATTGATTTGATATATTGTCATTTTTTATTAGATAAAAATATATTTTTAAATATTTTTAAATTAAAAAGTGGAAGGGTAAAACTGAAAATTAATTTATTTTCAGATGTCAGTTCTGTGTAGTTATCAAATAGTTTGATTTAATTTAGTACATGAATTTCAGTGGATATCAAACAGTCCACAAATTTAATATGCAGCTTTCAGATTTTAACTTTCAGTTTTCAGACTTCAACTTTCAGTTTTATTAAACATACTACTAATAAAAGGTAGCAAAGTGAAATTTTTTGAATTCTTATTATGTTCCTACAAGTTTTATAAAGACAATTATATTATATTCTCCAATTTAACTTCTAAACTTCCTTTCTAGGAGTAAATATTCATTTATACTACCTATACTATTAATGAATATGTAGTTATCAATAAAAGGTGTTTCATATTCTCGTTTCTCACATATTAGTTATTAAGCATGATTTCTTGTTCTTTTGTTTTCTAATAACTAAAACCCCATCTTTGCAGCCGTCCATTCATATCCTCCTCACCCATTCAAATTCATGTTACGCACATATATAATATACTAGTTGTTGCACACGTGCATTGCATGTGAACTATTTTGAATTATAGGTTTCAATTTGAATATTTATTTGTATGATTTTGTTTTATTTGTTTAACATTGGAGCGTTTGAATACGCTGTGATTATCATATTCAACTGACAAACTAAGTTGCAAAACTCTTGCAGATACATGTGAACATTGACAACAAACAAAGAAAATT
Organism: Ilex paraguariensis; assembly: GCA_963454935.2. Taxonomy (NCBI): domain Eukaryota; kingdom Viridiplantae; phylum Streptophyta; class Magnoliopsida; order Aquifoliales; family Aquifoliaceae; genus Ilex; species Ilex paraguariensis. The sequence goes on from CAUOFW020001574.1 coordinate 71,140, forward strand.
TCAACTTTTCTTTCCAATAAAAACTCCAAAATCTAAAAAGAAGCAAAATAATTCTTAACATTAAAAATTCTCATCACTTGTGATAATGGTGTGTAGACTTAAAAGAAGTGCAAGTGAAGGCCAAGAAAATAATTGAAGTGTCAGTGAAACTTCATATAATGTGATGAGCAGTTGAGAAAGAGTATAGATAGCAACTTTGTTAATACTAATGCACTCATTAAAGTAATTGGATGATGATTTTTTTGTGTAATTTTAAGTCAGTCAAATATTTTACTAATATCTTGAAATAAATATATAGTATAGCCTTGCAATAGAGGATGGAGAATTTAGGAGATCCAATAACCCTAGTGTGCTTAACAAAGTGCCTATATCTCTGTTGAGGTCTACCACTAATTATTTTAAGAGGCCTTCAGATATGTGTAAACAGTATCCCTTCATGTCCAGAAAACTCAAAATAAAAAAAAAATTAAAAAAAAGGTCAAATGTTTTACACATGAGACAAGCTCGAAATAAGTGATTTTGCATCTAAATTATCTTGCATGTGGAAAAATATTTTGAGGATTTAATACTTTCCATATCCATAGCCAGATAAGTGAACTTTACAATTAGTGAGAATAATAGTTGTGTATTTAGCTAAGCACGCATCCAATTAAGAAATGGTTATGCTAAGAAAGTTTGGTGTGTAAATTGAGTTGTAGGCCAAATTTTTTGTAGTTTTCTTTGTGTATTTATTGAATCAATAAGAATAAACAACTCAACCTCCAAAAAAAAATTCTGTAAACTGAACCATGATAATTATTGTTCGAGAAATTCACGTAAATAATTGTAATAACATAAGACAATACAATATATTGTCTAACATCAGTATATCACCTGTATATCAATCAATCCTGAAGAAGAAGTTAAAAAAATAAATTAGTAAAAAGGGGTCTAGCGAAATTAACTTGGTAATAATAAAGAACATCGTCACTCAAGCTTCTCCATACCCTACGAAGCCAACTCTCAACCAAAAAATGTAATATCAAGCCGATCAATGTAGACAAGAAAAAATGATGTGCCCATGCCATCACGAAATTCATTAATGTAAATTAACACTAAAAAAGTATAGTAGAACATCAATGTTATATTAATTTAAAAGAAGAAATTAACGACGTCTTTGATGCAAAAATGTGATATCGTTGTTTAGTTGTAAGCTTTAAAAGCCCGTCGATTCTCAGTTGGAATTTTTATATGCAAATAAAAATCAAATTACTAATAAATTATTGTGGAAAAATGGTAACTAAAAATATGATTTGCATAAAAAAAAGACAAATGGTGTTGTACCTTTCTTTCTCCTAAGTAGTGATGCAACAAAATAAAGAAAAAATTCAAGATTTGGGCCTTTATTCTAACAAGATGCCTATAACTTTGCATTATCATGACAATTTAGAACATTAATGTAGCAGAAAATAAAATAAATAGATCGCATAATCTAGAACTGGAATGGAAAACCATGCTTTTTTTTTTCTTTTTTCTGTAGAGCAAAACAACATAATGTTTTTTTATGTTGAGTAGCTAAAAAGGTGATTTTCCTATGTGTTTTAAATATTTTGTGCCCAAGACCGGTGTCACTTCAATTAGTTTGTCAAATTAAGCCTTTACAGAAGCATCAATTATCGCGAGTCGAAGCTTTAGTGTAATAATAAGCAAAAGTAGTTGAAGGTAAAATAAAAATAAAGAAACATTACATATCTAAATATGAATAGTGATGCCAAAAAAAATGGAAAGACAATACAAAGGGAGAGGTTATACGGAAGTTCAACTATTTCACCCATGCCATTCGGATCTCAAAAATGAGATTAAGTGATTTAATAGGTGAATTGAACACTCAGTATTTCAAGCTACAGTTTATCATTTAGGAAGCTCAGTGTATACCTAAGCTACCAGCAAAATATCCCAAAACAACTTTATTTCTAATGCCAAATATGTGAATTTGAACTCAAGACATATGCTTAATCAAAAAAAAAAAACATACATAGTGGCAATACTTTTAAATGTTTGAACCTATCCAGCTACATCCTAGAAACTACAACCTAGTGTCAAAGGTTTCAAATTCCATCATCGAAGCATAAACATTATGCACAAACCGAGAAATTGAAAACATACCTTTATATGAAGAGTACCATATCCTCTTTCCAAGCCAATAATGCCCTACAGTGAGGAAAAGAAGAAAAGGTCAGGAATAAGCAAAATCTACAAATAAACAAAACCTATTTATAGCAAGAGAGCCAAAGATCTAGATGGACAAAGACATTACATCATACACAGAGAGGCCAAATCATTCCTGCAATGATTCAAAAAGGTTTAAGAGATTAAAAAGGCTATTAACCCAACCGATATACATAGAGAAGCACCTGTGTAGATTAAATAAATAGAAAACCCAAGATTGTGAATATATTATAGCTTTATATCACCTACACGATTTTCAGATCCTGAATGAACGGATTAGAGTGTTGATTCTGCATATCTTGGGTGCTAATCTATGCAGGGTCAGTACTTTACAAAATAAAGACTCTCTTACCAATTTCATGATTCAAACGGAGGAGATAAAATTCATAGGACTTCACTTAATTGAACAGATATATGCTTGTAGTCATACTGTATGTGATGGAAAATGAATCTATCTTGAAAGATAGACAGTTAGACATCATACAGGATAACCGTTGCAAAATGTATTCCTCATGCCAAGGAAACGGACATTTAAGCTATCATAAACATCTAAGTGGGATTTGTTTCTTGAGCAACAATGTTTGCTATGCATGGAGAATTGAATAATTTGGTTACTTATTATGAAAAAGTAAAATAACTTAAATCATCAAAAACTGAAAATAACGCTAGAAGTCCACATGACTTTGTTTCCTGCTTCCTGCTGATCAGGAGTCAAGGCATCCTTCTGTTTCAACCAACACTACACCAACAACAAACAGATGAGCTTTTAAACCATGCAATGACAACACAGGCTACCTTGTAAACAAAGTTTTATGTGTTCTGCTCCAAAACCTTGAAACTCAATGAGACACCTAGGCCATGTTTGGTTATCATCTCGGAAACAGTTTTTTGTTCTCAAAATTTCAAAAACATCCAAAACATGTTTGTTTAGCATTTTTGTTCTTTAAATTTTGAGAAAAAATGAGATTTGAGTCAAAGAAACAGAAAACAAGTGTAGCTTATTTTCAGAGTTTTCTTTGAAAATTTTGGAAATAAGGAGAACAACATATATATATATATATATATATACACAATAAATAAATATAAAAATATATATATATATATATTTTTATATATATGTATATATTTTTATGTATTCATATATATATATATATATATATATATATATAATATATATTTACATATATACCGTGTGTATATATTATATATTATATACACACAGTATATATGTAAATATATATTTATATATAATATATATATTTTAAAGTTTGGTTTATTGCATTTTTTTTATGAAATTGTCAATCTAAAAATAATTTTTTTTAATTTTTTGATTAATGTTTGAATTACTGTTCAAATATATATTTAGACTGTCCAAACAGGTTTTACTATTTTCTATATTGTAAAATTGTTTTTGAAATCATCTAACGAAACAAGTTTTTTATCTCAAAAAATATCAAAACCACTTTCTTAAAACTCTTCTCAAAAACTGTTTTCGAATACTAGTTTTTGAAACGCAAACCAAACAGGCCCCTAATTTCTATGCATTTCAAAAATTAAAATAACAATCACAATGAAAGTATTGTTGTACAAGAGTGCAATACTTTTTGTAGTTGTGTATATTTCATTGACTGCAAATGCAATTTTTATGAAAGAACCTAAAATGCATAACCTTGAAAATAACAATAAAACATAACAATTGAGAAACAACCACAAAATCCTAAAATAAGAAACACAAAATTGAATGAAGTAAACAAAAGTACATTGTAAAGAGTAACAGAGTGTAATAATTTCACCAGTTTTTCTTTCTTGCAGGAAGAGAAGGAAGAATGTAATTTGAAGGTACACTACTACTATAATAAGTGTCGAATTGTGCAGTGGGCTTGGTTTAGGAGTACTGAATTGTGATATTGTGTGATATATTACAAGCTGGTGAACATGAGAATAGTCTTATGAAGAAATAGTATGTGGGAGCAGTCGCATTATTAACCATGGAATATGATATAAAAAATTGACACATAAATATAAAATATTTGGTAATGGTTCCTTGAAGATTTCTCAATCAATATCATATTACAATATTTTTTTTATACACATAACAAACTGCATAATAAAAGATTATATCATCCCAAAATAATAAAATTCATTGATTATATAACCAAACTACATACGACAAATATAAAGAAGGCAAAGAAGCTCACTCAAGTATTGAGTTGCGAATGAAGTTGGATAAGTTTTGATCCAAAAAAAAAAAATTGTTCACCTAGGTATCCTCATCTAATTTATCTGATCACTTTGAGATGACAATCTGTATCTATTGCTTTCAAGATATGGCAAACCAACGGTTGGCTACAGTCATCAAACAAAATGACAAAATCAGTTGCAAAATGAGAATTGAGAGAGAGAAAACATATTGAATTACCTTGGAATAGAGAAAATATAGAATCCTCACTGTTTCAGGATCATGACTATCTGTCATATGGATTGTTTGTGTCGTTTCTTTTCAAATTCCTACCTGCTCGTCTACCAAACCGTAAATGGTAGTGGGAGAGATGCGGTGTCTAGGCTTGTATTGAAGGTGAGTGTCCTCTCTCTCTCTCTCTTTCCCTCTCTCAATTTTTTATGTACAACGTTAGACAACCCAATGGACTGTGCATTAAAGAGAGTATGAGAGAGGGGAAGCTGAAAAGGAGAGTTTTTGATTGTTTTTTACCCAGTAATGAATCTCAGGGTATTGAATATAGGAGAGAGAGGGAGAGAGAGGAAGAGACTGTTACAAGAGGAGAGAGAGAGGAAGAGACTATTACAAGAGGAGAGAGAGAGAGGAAGAGACTGTTACAGAGAGAGAGAGAGTTTGTGTTGGAACAGTAGTAGGATTTCAAAAAATTTAGCTAAAGATGATAAGTTGGGTTTAATATGTAATTGATTTTGAGGATAAGAATGACATAGTTGTATTGGTGGAGGGTAAAGATGGAAAAAAAATGTTTTTCAGACATGTTGGCTTTTTAAAGTAGTATAGATAAACAAACCAAATTGCCTCTGATTTGATTAGCCATTCTATGGCTTCTTTATGTTTTCTTCACCTCCTTCACAATTTTCCATACAAATATATTGTCATCCCAAGAGAGAATGATCTTAACTATGTAATAGCATTCTCCTCCCCTTAGATCTAATACGTCTCTGCTTGTGGAATCTTCATGTGTTGAGGTATATCAATGTCAGTCGTTGCATCACTTTGGTTGTTACTTGTAGAGCACTGAAATATCAAGACTAACTACTTCAATACCTCCATGAATAACATAAAAAAGTAATTGGGACATTAAGATATGCTGGCATTGGACAAATAAGTTGATGTGAGTAGATGCAGTCAAGCATTTTTCTAAAATCGTTTACTTCCAAATTAAGGTTAGCAAGAATGGGAAGTGAATACTGATACTATATATGAGTAATTTTTAATTGTATGATTATGTTTTTCCACTCATTCTTTGTTCATTTCAGTTGGGTATTTATTTTATATTTCTTCTGCTTAGGTATTTGCTATGCCATACTTTTGATTGGGTGTTTATTCTATGACTTTAGTCCATCTGATAACTAGGTGTTTATTTTTTGCCTACACCAACATGAGTGAAGATGGAAATGGTTTTGCCACTAGACATATCTTAGAGAAATGTTAATTTATCGTCATAAGCATTTCGTTTTTTTTGTGTCAAAGATGTACTCAAAATCATCTCTATATTATTTGAATATATGTGGATATAAGCATGATATTGTTGGTCGCGCGTTTTTTTTACTTTCACAAAGTATGTAAGTGAATTAACCTTATTGTTGTATTTTATGTCCTATAGGAAATTAAGGGTGATAGTGGACGGGTATAAAATTAGATAATAGCATGGCTTTGGAGATGAATATTTCTTACATCTAAACACTCCATCAAAATGGTGAGGTTGACTTTACTGTGCAATTATATATTCTCAAAATTGTTCATGTGTAACGCACGTGTGTAGGTACTAGTAAATTTAAAAGTTAGATTCAAAAGTCTAGTATCTATAATTCTCAATTCTAGAATACATTAGAGATATTTTTTTCAGTTAATTGGACAAGAACATTTTGCTTGTGGTAGATTAAATTGTTCCTATAATGTTCTAATTTATTTTTGTCATTTATGATCCTTATAAGTTGTTTGTTAAAAACTCAATGATAAACTATTGAGTTTAATGCCATTTTATTTTGTATGAAGGTATTTTTGTTAAGTCTCGTGGAAAAGTTTTTTAAAATATTTTTTTAATACGTAAAACAAGATTATTTTAAAAATAAGGATATTATATTTTAGATCAAGATATACCCAACTCGATATTCACTCCAATAAGGCCACACAGAATCTAACTCATAAATATTACAAATATTTATCACAAATAGTACAAATTCTCACAACCTATGGGAAACTAAGTGAAGATAATTTATAGAATTTATAGGATTATAGGAGATTTTTTTTTTTTTTTCGTTATACGGGAAAATACCAGAGCCTGTTCTCAACGAGTAGAGGCGCACTCATGCGCTCATAGACGCACTCATGTGCTCAGGATCCTGACTCTGAGTAAAACCAAGGACAAAGCCCGGGTGTATGAACCGATCCCTCAACTCATACACCATTTAAATCAAAACTTGCGCTTCGCCGAGGATTCAAGATTCACACCAGAGATTTGAATACAGTACGTCCAAGCAATTGAGGTTTTGTCCTACCAAACAGCCACATTTTTGCGCCCAGGGGACTGTTAACCCTTGACCTCCCACCGGGAAGCCAAAGACTCTGGCCAACTAAGCTACCCCAGTTGGTTATTATAGGAGATTTTTTGTGATCCTTTTTATATATTATGGGTGTATGGGTCACACCCATAATATATTAATAATAAATTGTATTTATTCAAATATATTAATAATAAAATATTTTCATAAAATAAAATTAAAATTACAAATTTTCATTTATTATTGAATTTTAAATTTTTTTATTATCTAATGTTTCTAGCTTAGTCCTTACCACAAAAGTAAAGAATCGAGTTGTGACCAAACATTATCTAGCTACGACTATCTGATAAACATAGAATTGGCCACGTTTTAGATCATGCTCATGTTAAATTTATGCTCCATTTGGTAGGGAGGATAGAAAGTAGGAGGGCTATACTTTCTATCCTTCAAGGATGGAAAGTAGGAAGGATACACTTTCCTTCCTTTGTGTTTGGTTAGATGGATGGATGGAAATTAAAAATGACTATTTTTTTTTTTTTTTTTGTGATGACTAAGATTAGGGATGACAATCGAGTCGTGTCATTTCAGATTCGTGTTGAATTATTACGGGCTTGTGTTTAATATTAGTCAAACCTAACTTAACTCATTTAACTAATTGTGTCGTGTCAAGTTACGAGTTGACCTGTTTATTTTTGTATCGAGTTCGAGTCGTGTCATCGTGTTAGTCGAAAATTTTCACCCTTAGTTAAGATGAAAAAAATATTTTTTTTTAATTTAAAATTTTTATTTATTTATTTATTTTTATTTTATTTTAAAATTTTTTTTAAAATTTTTTAAAATATATATATATATACATACATATTTTACCGTTGTATTTTTATATGAAATTAATATATACATAATATATGTATATATAATAAGATACATCTCAACACAAATAATTAACTTTTTATCTACTTTCCTTCCGATTTTGGAGGAATTGATTTTGGTAAGTTGGAAGGAAAGTTAATTGATCCACTTTTTTATCCTTCCTACTTTCCTTCCTTACCAAACATAATGTTTTATTTATCCCTCCAATTTTCCATCCTTCCAATTTTCTATCCTCCCATTTTTTCATCGTACTAAACAGAGCATTAGGCTAAATTATAATTTATACCGTTAGCACATGTTTGGTTAAGGTATAAATAAAAGATGAGATCAGGTAATTAATTTTCATCCAATCCATAAAATGGTGTTAACAAGAGTACTATTTAATCTTACCCTTGTATAACAAGTTTGGATTAAGGTCGAGATAATATAAACATCTATATTTATAATGCCAAATTTATGTTTGAATTAAGTAATAGTGTATGATATTAAATTAAAAATGACAAAATAAATATTGATGATAAGAATGAGAATGAGATATTTGTCCAAACTATTCACCGGATATTAGTGCATTGAATAAGCTAAACAGTGGTATAGGATGGCAACAATTGAGAAACAGACAATCAGGCAATACCTCAAAGCAAAGGGTAGCATCGAACAGCACTTTGAGTGGCAAAAAAATGTCGAACGCACGAAATATTGATTTCAGATTCCATACTTTCTATGATGAAAATCATTGATTTGGGTCATATTCCTCAAATCGGCTATTGAAACTTTCCACCATTTTATTTGTTCTTCTTTGTTGAGCTTACAATTCCTCCAATCGGCCCTGTCTGCCATGTTCAGCAAGCCCACCAAAACCTACAAATTGTTCAACACAATACAACAGGTCTATCATATAGTCATCTCAAGCAATATTTCCAAAAATAACACTATCATTAATAAGTTTCTATGGGACTCACATGGCATAAACAACACATGTTGAAATTATTTGTAATGGATTTTCAATATTGCCAAAACTACCAATGACGAGTGCAAATTATAGGAGAGAAACCTACAATGCTGTAGTGAAAATTATTCAAAAAATTCCATGAACCTGAGGCCAGGCTGACTATCACAAGTTTACAAGCTATTCATGACATGTTGACTATCCATAAACTGCATGTGAGCCATCATTACAGCCATGTCACCAACAGAATGCCTTATTTCTCTATTTACAACAAAAAAGTGTCTTAGTTCTCACTGGTGGCATGACTTACAAAGCTGCATTGCCATATTGTTATTTTTTAAAGAACAATGAAATAGGTCTGTACCAAACGCATTTTAAATTGGTCTAACAAAAAGAGTTCAAGTGATATAATAAATTTCATTGACTTGCGCAATCACGTAATCATAATCTTTTCTTTTCTTTTCTTTGGACCAGGAGTACCACTACAATTCAAACAATATTCCCAAAATGAATACTGCTAAAGACAGAATAAAATAAATTTTAACAGTGTAGCAAATCAAACATATGACCCAACCATATCAAAGACATGCAGAATTCAGTTTCAATCTTACAGCAGAGCTTATTACTATATTATTCAATTTCTACTATATAAAATGAATCAAAGCCCAAGAGTTTCAAGTGAGGAATGATTCCAAGTTTCAATTTAATCCCTAGAAAAAGTTAAATGTCATGCTAACGGTTCTTTTGATATGAATTGCTTCATATCCTACAAAACGCTAGGAAAGTGGTCACACCTGTATTTGATTTCTCATTTTTATTACTCTTATAACCTTGAGTGTTTGTTCAACTAACATCCTTACACATGCTTATGCAACTTGAACACAATGATGGCTTTGGAAAAATTATGACCATCTGGTACATGCAGTTTTGCTAGCCTATTAGTAAAACTCACACATATGAAGTATTGGATGGCAAGCAATAAATCCTCATTGCAGCTTAGTTTGACAATTTTGTGTATTAGTTTTTCCATATTTGTTGTTTTGAATTGTTTAGTTACCTTTCCACCTTGATTTGACTCCGTAGCCAAGCGTTTTTTGACAAGAGGAACTCACAGGAGGTTAATGAAGATGCTATTGGAGAGGTATGCATTCTTCCTCTGTAGTGCCAAAACTATCAATTCCACTTTGAGTTCTATATTAATTCGGAGACTTTTTTATGCTTTGTAGGAATTTAAAGGCTATGTTTTCAAAATCATGGGAAGCTGCGACAAGCAAGGATTCCCCATGAAACAGGGTGTTAACTCCTGGCAGCGTTTGTCTCTTGCTCCACAGGGGTTGTGTTGTTTGTCTACCATCCTGTTCAAGTGTTTTGTATCATATCCACAATGGACCCTACCAGCTGTTGTGGTTTATCTTTGGCATTTTAGATTCACTACAGGTCATGCACACACAGTACATGTGTACTGATAGACAGAAAGAGAAAGATACAGAAGCAAGAAGAGAGTGGAATTGATAAGTCAAGATCGTAAAGTATGGTTAGATAGAAAATTTTGGAGTTAAATGTGATTAAAAGAAAAATATAGGTGTTTATATGTGGTCACTTGGAAAGAAATTAAGAAAGAAAATTATAGGTAGTTAACTGGTCATTTGGAAAGAAATTAAGGGTAATAGTGATATTTCATTTGGAGACCGTTGAAAAAAATGAGTTATTGGTGGTTATTATATACATCTTATGGGTATAATGATCATTGTATGGGTGGACACCAAACCTACCGCCCTCTTTCTTAATTATATGGTATTAGATCTTTTTTTTTTGTGTGCTTGCGATTCTGTTTTTCAACTACCTTATTTTGGTTTTGATAGGGACGCCATGCTTCCGTGGATATGGAAGACGCAATGGAGAATGAAGGAGGAAGTTTGTGCGTGGGTGCACTGTCAGCCCAGACCTTTCTGTTCTGAACTTGGTTATTGTGAAATGATCTTCCTGGGCTAACTGACACAGAGAAACCAAGAATGAGAGGTCCAAAGAGGGCATCCAAAATTCGCAAACTCTTCAAATACAAAAGGAAAAACTCTACTATACATAATACCCATAACATAACTGATCCCCAATACTTAGTCCAATTCTTCCACAATAAGCATCGAGGTTAAGGTTTAACTACAAAGATTTAAATAAGAAAAGAAGAAAATAACAAATCCGAAATTATAGTCATACCCAACTTCTGAGTCATCTAATCCTTGTTTTCACAACTGAACAGCTACCATGGGAAGGGGAGAAGATTTTGGGTTGTTAGTGGAAGAAACACTGCATTGGTCAACAAGAATCAGAAAACAAATGTCTGAGAGGGCTGATCAAAAGCCATTAAGCCACTGGGTTTTGCCTGAGAGGCATGATCTTTGAGTCCTTTAACTTTCCCGAAATCATTTTCTCTACTACCTCCACTCCTTTATAACCATCACCAAATCAGAAAACAAATGTTGGAGGGTGACAACTTAAAGAAAAATGATGGAATCACTTTGTGTCATAGTCAAAAAAGATGGAAGGAATATGGACAAGAGAATTTATGTATTCAACTTGGTATGCTGGTAGGAAATAATAAACACTCCCAAGTCACATATCCTTTATGCAGCAAAAAAAAAAGATACCAAACACCTTCAAAAGACAAACTAATGTTCTCCACCAGTGTTGCAGCAACTAAATAGAATAATAAATTGAATAAAAAACCAAACCACAAAGAAGAAAACACCAGCAT
>CAUOFW020001575.1:0-82609 GCA_963454935.2 Ilex paraguariensis
TTCATTATTAATGGCCAAATTTACCCTTTTTGTATTAAAAACTACAGTTGGAAGGGATGAGAAGACCAATGGCTACCCATGATTGCAAGCTTAGTGTGCTAGTTAATTAAAGAGTATGCAACAGAAGAATCTCCCTATCTAATGAATCAAATACGGAAAGGCTAAACTGAGACAGAGAAGATGTTATAAGTTAGGAAACAAAAGGTAAAACGTTCGAGGTTGGTCAACCATTGTTTCATGAATAAAAATTAAAGATCTCAATAATACAAAGTAACTTGTACGATTCAGATTTTGGTCTTTCATGGCCAAACAAATATCAACCTGCTGCACAAGCTCTCCTTATCTCAAGGCCAGCAGGTAGGCCTGATGATAATTGTCTACTCTCCAAAGAAATACACTCCTCATTTACAAACTGTTGACCCTAAAGGCTGCACATCACAAATTTATGCAATCAACGTTATAGCAGCTTTACGGATGCCTTGTAAGTTTGTCTTCGTAAACAAAAAAATTTACATTTTCATCGTATCTCAAGGTAACTAAATTAGAAAACCTGAAGGGCTCAAATTTCATATTTCAAGTTTTGTTTGCGCTAAACTCAGATCCATACATATGTACTCAAAGCCGCATAACTAAACAACTAGTTTACATTCAAATAAGAGGTCAGGTCTTACAATTGCAGTCGAACGAGCAGCTGGAAGAGCTGCAATTCCCCTGAAGACTAGGTTAGATAATGACCTCGCCATGCTGTTAGAGTTTGCAAATCTGCCACAAACTTGCTTAGCTGCCCAACATACGAATAAAGAGTAAAATTAATTCCTTCGGAGCATTCACAGTAGCAATCTACTTCCAATAGTCTTAACGTAAAGCAAAGATGGCTTCAGAAGTTGCAATTATGTACATAGAAAAGATGAAAGCCAGTGTTACATGCAATTATAAGAAGTTGAATCCTCACATAAGTGAAACCTAATGTTGAATTTTGAAGCAAATTCCTTTTCCAGTGAATTAAACCTAACAGTTAACTAACAAAAATACGCATTACCTACGCTTTCAATTTGTTGTGTTTCCTTCATTTTTCGATCAATTTGATTCAATCAGAAAGTTTCCGTTTGGTTGCAGAGAAATCGACAGAACATAAAACACGAGAGAGAAGAGGAAGATTTACCAGAGAGAGAGAGGCAAAGTTGCAGATGGCACTGCTACCCTCGTTTTCTTTCTCTCGAGAGAAGAGAATCGAAGCTGGGAGGTGGAAGTTTAACGCTTGAACTTCTCTTTTGCCCTTTCTGTCCCTCTCTTTTTTATTTCTCTCTGGGCAAATTGCACTTTGTCTCCTAAAAATTTAAGAATTCTTATTTTATGCTCTTAAAGATTATATTTCTTACACTATACCCTTAAATGTTTAATTTAAAAATTTATTAATTTAAAAATAGGGAAGGAAGACCTCGTCCACCCAATTTGTTTGTTATAATACTATAGATAGCTCCGTCAATTCAACTTTTGCATATTGATTGTCATCGATCATCTTTTCAGCTACAAAAATGTCGACAAAGTCATATTTTTTCAAATCATCAAATAAAATATAGTTTTATTGGTAGTTATTTTTTCGAGTGACTGCCAAGAAAATTTATTATTAGACATCGATTATTTGTTAGTAATTACATGGTATCACTATTGGAACGAGGAGTCACATCATTTGAAAAACAGTTTATCAAACTTTGATCAGCTTCCATAGTCCAACACCTAAAGGGCAAACTTATGGGTAATTCTTAATAAAATAAAACATAAAAAAAAAATATACAATTTCATAGCCTTATGGAGCAAATGGTTGTCGTCCATTGTCTAAGAAAACGAGTACAGATCAAAAAGCCTTCCAATCTCCAAATTCAAGCTGGTTGGACTTGAAATCCAGAGAGAGACTGGCAGCAAATGCAGTGCATATAGATTGACATCGACACTGGAATATAACCCAAAGAAGAAAGCGCTCCCACTGACTGGAATCTCAGCATTGTAACCTGTTCACCCTAGGAGTGCAACCTAATAAGCAATCCACTAGAGTCAGGATTAGTTATTGCGTCTCGACTGTCTCCAGCCCAATCGGCGGGGGTGCTGCAAACCTGGTGAACTCCCCAATGAAAAATTGCTTCCCCATCTAGCAGCAGGGACAGTCTCTGTATGACTGGTTGTCCTTGACGTTGTTGATCTGCTGTTACCAGATCGACCATCACTTCTTGAACTACCCAACTCACTTGTCTCAAACCAAGAATCATATGGAAAAGAGAGCTCAAATTCTATTATGCCCACAAGCTGATCAACATACTCATATATGCTTCCTAGGATGTCCCATAGGCCACTTCGGTGCCCCATCACCATCCAGTCACTATCGGAAAACAAGCTCCCTTCACTCCATTCAACCCCAATTTCCTGCTGATATGCACTAAGGAAGTCCTCGGAAAGCCTTTGATGCTCCAATGTCGTCCAATCACGCTGACGCCTTGGGTCTGCCTCCGATGGGCAGACAGAAGGATGTTCGAGCCTAGCATGCTTCCTTAGTTCTGAATAACTCCTCCCACTGAAATCACACGTCGCAAGTGAACAAATCCTTGGTTTCGAATTCATGAACTGGCGAGCAGCCTCAACAACAACACATGCACTGATCTGTCCCCGGCAGAGGGGGCACACAAGCTTGGGTAGCCGTTTCCAATGATACCTACTTTGACATGATGACATCCACTCCTCACTTTCTCTCTGAGAAGTTGGGCGTGAAGGAGCTTCTTCTGTTGATTTTGTTGCTCCAGATGACAGGCAAAACTGATCAAGACAGTTTGAGTGGCGGTGGCTTGTGTCACACATGTAAGGGCGGCAACCTTTGTCACTAGAGGAACACAGTAAGAGAACAGCATTGTGAGGATGCTCAATACAGATGGGACATCTAGCTTCTTCCCATTCTTTCTCATTCCCAACTGGTAACGAAGGAGTTTTGGATTTGCACAGATCGCCATTCCTGGAGCTGCAAGGATAAGGAGATCCCCTAGATGCATCAAAAGATCTGATTCTTCTATCTTTTGGCATTCTGATACGCTTAAGTTCTATTTTCTTCGACACACAAAGTGTTTCTAAAGCTGTAGAATCAGATGATGACTCTGAGAAACATTGCTAAATGATATAAAGATGCTACTACGACAATTTATCAGGGAAAAGAACATACACTATGACAAAAGGCAAAGAATAACTATAGGCTGAAGTCCAAATCAAATGACACAAATACTCACAAGGAACTATATCAATATAACACCCAGTTTAGTCACCATTAATGTGGGTGTGGGAAAGGTAAAGCATTAAATGTTTCTACGTGCACAAAGAGTATTACAGACTGAGGTGAGTATCATACAATGAAGTCATCAAATCAATACAAAGAAACAAATGAGGTGTTCGCTGATGCAACCATGCAATCATGCATGCCCAACAACTAAATCTCAGCCCCCATCTCTATCTTGTGGATTTCCTGAGACCTTAAGCAATTTAGTAGCCCTCAAGTTAGGATTCCCAAATAACAAGTTGGCTCCCTTCCTTTAGTAACTGGTTGTCATCAGTAAGGCAATCATCAATTTCACGACATATTTATCTATGGACATGATTCAAGAGTCACACGGAATGCCCAGCTTGAAGGGACCTTCGCATGTTTCCTAGGAATTTTGTACCAAAGTTGATATTTCATTTTACTACTTGAAACATGGTTAAACATGTCTTATAATCTATGTTCAACCAGCCAAAGTCCTCCTTTCCCATAGCCAATGTACAACTCAATTAAAAACTACTTGTATTGACTATAGATTTTCAGGTTGCGTTTTTTATCCAATATTGATGATGATTCAAATCAATGTAATCTTTCTATAAACGACCATTCAACACAAATTTAGTACTGTTTTATAATATATATATATTTTTTTATCTTTTCTACTTTTTAAGTAGCATTTTTTTTTTTGTTTTTTCATTGTCTGGATTCGTTTCTTCCACCTATATTATAAATATGCTAAGCTATACAAATCAGTTTTGCTAAATAATTATCAAATATGTTATTTTTTTCAAACAAATTACTTTAAAAACGTTATTAAGTTGAGTTTAAATCTTAGCAACTCCTTACACCGGAAGAATTTCTCTCATCAATACCTAGTCGTCCCGACGCGGATGACTAACCTTTGTTCAATCAAAAAGAAAATTAATTAAAGTTTGCGTAATCTGGCCCGGACATCGTTGAAACAAAAACAGAATACGAAATAAAACCCTTAAAGAGATTAATCACCGAACAACTGCACAATATTTGGCCATACAAAGCGGATAAAACAATATCAAATTGGTTTACTAAACCAAGGGTTGTGGATTAAGTGTTCAAAACAATCTTATAACTCAACCACCCATGCTTTGGAAACATATAGCATGACCCAAATCTTAATCGCATCGACATTAAAACTCGACGCATAGCACCAATATCCATAGATACAAATCATATATACATACACAAACATATACACACACACATATTCGTATATCGAACCAGAACATAAAGATTGCTAGGTGGACCTGATCGGCCGCCAGATGAAGTAGGTTCCAGAGCCTGAGGACTGCGAAGACTGGGGAGTACAATGATCGAAGCTAGTGACCGAGGGTATTTATAGGACGTCGTACGTCTGTAAACTACCAAAAACTTTCACGAATGTTCCATGAAAGACCGAAAGATTAGAAGTAAATTACACTTTGCCCCTTTGAATTATTGCCTTTATTTTATTTTATACCCTTAATTATAAAATTTTTCACATTAAACTCTAAAATATCAATTTTGTTTCATATCATTCCAATAGATAACAATAAGCTTGAAAATTTGTCAAATAAGGGACGAAAACCCATCTGAGCATGAAAATTCCCCAATGGTCAACCATTTATCAATATTAAAAATGTGGTTGTAGATATACACTACTGAATCAAATTGATGAATTATTGAAGAAACCCGAAACACTATAAAGTTCTTAGAATGAGAGGCCATTCAACTTTTTCGAACTTCTTTGTCATATCTATTTTGGGGACCATTATAGCATGTTTGCCCTTTTTTTTTACCCCATTGATAACCTCCTAATCTAGGATAACATTCACATCAATACTTCAATTAGACATTAATGATGTCTACGTAGGGGAGATAATTTGATCAACGTGGGGTCTCAAACAATTTACGAGGATTTTAGAGATAACCTTGTATGTGATGTTACAAAGACTAATAGGTCTAAAATGATGGACACCGGAAGAGCTAAATCCTCCCCTACAACATGCCAATACATCGTGTAGAAGAGGGCTAATATTTCATCCAATCCTGGAGCCTTCATGGATGGAATGGCAAACAACATTGCTTTGATTTCTTCTATAGTGAGTATAGCAGTCATTTCACAATACTGGGTTGGGGTGATGGCTAAGGGGAAAACAGCTTTCCAGGTCTTTGGGTAGTTGGAGATTTGAAATAGTAAAGTTGGGTATTCTTCTTAAATTTTGACTTACACATGTGTAATAGAGAGTTGTTTATTACAGTACAAACCACTTATATATGCATTTACAATAAAAAAATTATAATTATTATCTATTAATGAAACAAAATGGATACTATAGAATACACTATGAGAAATTTTATAACTACGAGTACAAAGTGAAACTTTTACCTAAAGATTAGTGGAGACAGTGTAGACCTAAGATGTGGTTATTATGGTACCTGACCCAAATCGGCCCCACCAATTATTTGACCTCTCAACTAGTTATTTATTTCGAATAATGTATCAAAAATAAGGGTGCAACTCTAATTCGTTGATATGAATGTAACATAAAATAATTTTAAAATTGACAAAATTATTAAATAAGTATTGATGAATGTTAATCTGGCTAGAATGTGCACGCCAAAAGCACATGCAAGCCTAAAGCATGAGAGGAGGAACAAGGTCCATGAGATATACGGTCTTGTAAGATATACCTGGCCGATCCTAGCTGCATCGTCAATTGGCTCGCCTAACCTTAGGATAATAACTCGAACTAGCTCTAGCTATGGAAGGGAGGCTCCTCTTTATAAGGTGCCTTATTTGAAAAGTAGCTGAGGGAACTCCAATGGTTAAACAAGCTGAAAGTCTATAAAAGAGAGGCGCAATCTAAGAACTAAGTGAGTAATTCCTTTTAACTCAATTTCATTTAACCTCTTCTACTTCTACCGACTAAATCATTGGAGGCTCGATCCCCCGAGCCCCTCCGATCTTTGATTTCCTTTCAGGAATTACAGAGTCATCAAACAATCTATTAATGTTATTTTTGAGATCAACAAGTATAATAAATGATTTAACCTAATATTTGATACTCATAACACTAAATAATTTTTTTTTTCATAAGACTTGATACGAACACGACACGTGGATCACATAATACGACACAAATTAACATCCCTAATCAAAAGTGTAACATTGCACTCCTATTACACATAAAATCATTAACACTAATTTACATATGGGAAAAATTCAAATATAAAATTTCATAATATGTCTATTTGTGTTATGTGAGTGACATATTTTGTCATTTTCTATTTGAAAATCTAACGGAGTAGCCAGAGGAGTTCAATTGACATAATTAAAAAGTTTAAGGAATTAATTAACACAAAAAAATTTTAAAATTTAATTGACATAAAAATCATAATTTGAAAATCGCATTCATAATTTACTCTAGATGGACTGAATATTTTAGAATTGAAAGTTTGGATTGACCAGTTTTGAGTTGTACCATGTAACAAAGTGTTAACACAAGACCGAACGAAGCGTTACTGTTGTGTTTAACAAACAAGTTATACACAAGGGCTAAAATAGTCATGTATATTTTGTTCTTTAAGACATTTTCTTTCACTCATTAAACCCAAAACCCTCGACCGTTCCGCGGCTCTTCTTCTTCCTCCCTCTCTCTCTGCTGCTCCGGTATTGTCTGCTATTCTCTTTTACATCTGTCATGGCGAAAGAGAATCTGAAGTCTCTCATCACATCTTTCACTCCCAAAGGTGACTACTGCGCCATTTTGTCCCCCGACGGCATCGTTAAGGTAGTCTTTCTCTCTCTGATACATAAACACACTATATGTATATATATATCCCCTTATACTTTTGATGATGTTTTCAATTCCATTCGTTTTGAGAAACGTACAAGTATAAATAACTAGTGTTCTGCACAGGACTATGATTAAAAAAATTTAAGGTAGACATCTTAGAACGGGGTTTTTCTTCGCAGTGAGCGTTTAGGAACTGGGTCGAAATTGAATGTGTCCGTTTCGCTCTGAATATTGCTTAAAATTAATTCATTTTGCTATTGCTCTGAACTGAATAGGTCTAAGTGCTCAGTGTTAATTTTGTGGTTGTTTCGGCAATTGTGATGTCTCCACATTACTATACCAATGTTCTGTTTTATTCATAATTTGTGCATTTTAATTTGTGAATTGGTTTTTGTTTTCCTTTTTCAATCATGATTGAATTTGGAGAGCCTCAGTTTTTCGGAAAGTTTTTTAACTGATCAATTTTTTTAATGTGTAAAAAAGAATTATTTTTTGTAGAATTGAAATCTTGTACTAGACACATTTTCATTAGTTCTTTAATTTTTTTTTTCGATTCGAATCTAGATTGCACTTTACTGTGAATTGGCATTCTGTTTTGATACTGGATTTGCCAGCTTCTAAGTTCCAGATTATAGGATAACGGTATTTGAGAAACACATTTGCCAGTTTTTAATTTCAATGCCTAGAGTAGGTTCTTTCGGCCATAACATTATTAAATTTGAGTGTCAGGAATTTGAGATTATTGCACATTTTTAAAGCATGTTTAAAAAGTGGAATTTCATTTGTAATGTACGGAAAACGTAATATTATTGTTGTTTTGTTTCTATTGTGCATGTAGTTCTCATATTTGCCGAAATCTTCTCACATTATTTGCAGCTCTGGAACACTAGTGATGGAAGTCTATTAGCAGAGTGGAAGCATGCAGACTCGGTTACAGATTTTAGTTTTTCTTGTATGGCTTGTGGATTCGTTGGGAAGAAGGTATGTCATATTGGGAAAGCCTTCTAGATTGTTGAAACAGATGTTTAGAGATCTTTTACTAAATGGATATCTTTGCTTGTTTGATTTCTTTTTGGATGTTTTAGCGCAGAAAAGAACAAGGTATTTGCTTAATTGCTCTTGGCACAACAATTGGGGATGTTTTAGCTATCAACGCTTTCACCAGTGAGGTGAAGTGGAAATCTATTGGTTGCCAACCTGGGTATGTTACCCTTTTTCCCTAGTCTTTGAAACATGACTACATGTTCTTATTTCTAGTTATGTAATAGATAGATTAAGAATGCAGGGTGGACAGTGAGTCTGCAACAATTTTGCTGGTACATGTTGAATCTTTATACCCTTATTGATATGGTTATCTGAATGCTTAGGAGCGATATATTGAATGGAAGGACTAATTAAATTGAAAGAGAATATTTGATGTTGTTGCCAAGGCGGTCTTGTCAAGGTGAAAGTTTTGCCAATGGTGTCTTATTACCAGTCACCAGAAGCAAATAAGTTTGATGTATGCAAGGATACACATTTCATTGATAGATATATTGCCTTCACACAGGAAGGCCCAAGACATCATTGTGAAGGTGGTGCCACTTCTTCATCTAGCGTAGTCGCAGATTGGCAAACCACACTCTCTTCACTAATTCTCTCTCTCTCTTTTAGAAATATTACTCCGTGCTATATACAGCATAGGTTTTCTTGGCTTCTAGAAACTGAATTATTCTTATGGTTTGTTATGTATTCCTGGCTTCTTTGTTTGTAGAAGTGGAATTATGCTTAAGATTTTCTTTTCTTCTTTTTGGGCATTTTATATTTTCCTAGAAGAATACTCAGAATATCGAATATTCTGCGCAGAGCAAAAATTGATGAGTGATAGTACTCTGACTTTTTCAATCCAGGGGAATCGCCAGTCTTTCTTTTGCAAATCAAGGCCATCTTCATGTAGTTGGTACTAATGGTATGGTATCTGAAATGAACTCAGAAACAGGAGAACTTGTAAGGGAGATGAAGATTACGAAGAAGTCCATCTCTTCATCTGCTTGTTCGTTTGGTGAGTAATTCATACAGGTTTGCATGCATCATCAACATAATACTTGTGTTTAACACAACCCTATTCCTTCTATGTAGATGAGAAGATTGTAGCTGCGGCTGGTGCTAAGATACAATTAAAAAGTTTGCAAAATGGGAAAGAACTGCTAAAATTTTATTCTAATCTGGTATGTAGTCCAAATTGCTCTCATGATATGGATGATTCTCTTTATACACTTCCATAATTTATTGTTCTAAATAATTTTTTCTACAGGGTCCCGTGCAGTATATATCTCTATCCGATGATGCCATTTTCATCGTTACATCAGGATTTGGCGAGAAACACCTTCAAGTGTGGATGTGTGATTTGGGCAACAAAACTGTGAACAATGGGCCTGTTCTTTCGATGAGGCATGCTCCAGTAGCACTTGAATGCAAGAATGGTTGTAATGGTTTAGTTGTCCTCTCAGTTTCAGAGTCAGGCGTAGCTTATGTCTGGAACTTGAAAACCGTCTCTGAGCAAGATACAAATCCAACTAAGATTACTGTTAAAGCCAACAAGGACAAAACAGACCCGCATGCCAGTGGAAGAACTAGGAAGAGCCGCACTACCATCATTGCTGCCAGATTACATTCATTAGAGATGGATGGGCGAGTAAGAGCCCTTATCGTATATGGTTCAACAGATTCTCCTCAGTTTAGTGTAGTGGACATTACTAGCCCAGGGGAAGATATCGTCATAGCTGCCGGAAATGAGACGGTGAAAGCAGTTAATACTGATCAAGAAAATGGTGTTCCTTCTGGAAGGGGTGAGACAAACTTTTGGTTTCTTGCTTACTGTCAGATTGAAAAGCAATGAGATTTGTTTTATTCCTACATCACCAATCCTTTTTTTTTTCCCCACCTGAATTCATCTCCCCCCCCCCTTCCCCTTCTTCTCATTCATTTGAGGAAAACGCACATACTCAAGGCTCCTATTGGCTAGACAGTTGATGTTAGACCTGCTTTATACACATGATGTCTTACCAAAACCTGTGAAAGTGGGACTCCATCCCAGCATTTATAAATACCTATCTGAGACTTTACCATGCTAGCTGGCATCCTCTAGGGTTACTTTTTCTTGAACTCAGTTGCTACTGCTTTTGTTATGGCTCTGCAGGGTTTTATGTTTAACAGGATAATTATTTTCATAATGTTTTTTCTTCTACATTTCAAAGTGACTAACCAGCCACCAGGATTATATATCTCTTAAAACTCTTTTTTGCTTTCTGGGTTTTATGTTTATCAGTCTATGAAAACTGTCTATGTGGAAGGCAGACAACAGCAAGATAATTATTTTAATAATGTTTTTTCTTCTACATTTCAAAGTGACTAACCAGCCACCAAGATTGTATATCTCTTAATCTCTTTTTTGTTTTCGCGTTATTTTGGCATTCAATCTAAATCAGAAATTTGGGCCTCACAACTAGTTTCAATATTAATAAGCATTTTGATTTCTAATGGCATTCTTGTGATGTAAACACACTTTCAGTTATCTTTGTGGGAAATTTTGTTTGTCGAATATCCCTTTTCATTTTGAGGCATTTAAGCGTCAGGTAGGATGTCAGATGGTCAATTTCTCAAGAGATGGGTTACTGTTACGAAAATCAGTGTTGATTCCTTTTATGTGATACTCATCTGATATAATTGGAGAATTGTTCTATTTTGTGTGATTTGTTTTTCCAATTGGCTTCTTGTTTAATTCCAGATTAATTTGTTCCAGGCCTACCTGATATGGAGTTAGAAGCAGTAGCTGGGTCCATCAAAAAAGAAAAAACGAACAAGAAACGAGCCGCATCTGATCCAGACTTTTCAAAAACAGGAGACTTAATTGATAATGGTAATGGCACGTATGACAGCCCTCCTTATAGTCTATCTGAATTGCCATCTTTCATCTTTGTCGTTGATTCTTTTTAGTGTTCCTTTCTTCGTTTCACCCTCCTTTTCAAGAGTAAGATGTAACAATGCTTAAAGCTTCATGAAACCTCAAAACATGAATACCTGAAAGACCATATGAATAATCAAGCACCCATTTAAGCTGACACGCTCAGGTCACAAGTAAGCTACCACATGCAACTATTTGCTTTCGCCTTTCCTTTTTGTCTTTGGATAATTGTAAGGATTCCATTTCTTAACTTTTTGAAGATCATTATAATTCAAAGGCAGCTATCAAAAAGCCTTTTTTTAATCAAGATTGAAAAACTTTCTTGCCATCCTCTCTGTGGTGCCTCAACTTCATTGGATTGCTTGATGATATTTTAGAGGCTGACTCGCTTCTGATTGGGTTGAGCTGTGCATCAAATGGACCATTGTCCCTTAACTTTACAAGTCTGAGAGGTCTCTACACCATTTCAAGAATTGTAGAATTTTCCTGTTGGATGGGTTAATAGAAAACATCTCGCATTTTTTATACGGCGCGCTTCTTTGGATGAGTTTATGGCCAAACCATGAGTTATGATGGTATTATTTAGTTGAGTATATCTGGAGGTTTGACATTTCAACCAATCAATTATTAGACTGCTATGCCAATGCTAGTTTTCCTCATAGTTAACCTTGCAGGAATATGTATTACATGGAATAACACTAGACAATCATAAAGAATAACCCAGCTGTTGTATCGTGTACAGGTCATGGAGAACCTACAAATGGAGTTGAAATTGATTATGATATAAATGAGCCTACGATGGGTGAGAAACTTGCGAGTTTAAATCTAATAGCTAACAATGAAGTCAAGGGCATTGAGAATTTAGGACCTTCTCCACAAACAAAGCCTCCAAGTGCAGATTCAGTTCATGTTCTGCTTAAGCAAGCGCTACATGCCGATGATCGAGCGCTTCTGTTAGATTGCTTATATAGGCAAGATGAGAAGGTCTTATTTCACTTCCCTTCCTATGGTTTTGTGCTGACAATATTTAAGGTGCAATTCTCTTATGGAAATATCATATATAAATTTTTCCTGTGCAGGTAATTAGAAATTCAGTGGCACTTTTGAATTCATCTCATGTTCTCAAGCTTTTGGAGTTCCTCATATCTATAATCCAGTCTAGGTATAACAATAGATAATTGGTTATAGCTATACATACTCAGCATACTTAACGATTTTTCTTCAGCAAAGGTATTTTCTTCAAAATTAAGTTCCAGATTCTTTGGAATTGATTTTTTCCCCATGGTTGATTCTCATTACAGGGGTGCAATACTGGCTTGTGCCCTTCCATGGCTAAGAAGTTTACTTCTTCAACATGCAAGTGGAATAATGTCTCAGGAGTCTTCTTTGCAGGCCCTCAACTCCTTTTATCAGGTAGCATCTTTTACTGGTGACATGCTGATTTTATGTATGAAGTTGTTTGGGACTCATGCCAAAGACCTGTTACTCAATTGAAGCTTTTTGAAAGTATTGTTTTCGATTTTGTGATCAGCCTTGCAGATCTATTTTACTTAAATATTTCAGAAAGACCACATTCTTTTTTTTTTTCCTGGTTATGTGATGAATCATCTTCGTGGTGTGAAGAAGTAAATAATCAACATGAATTCTAAGTGTGGCTGTGTGATTGGAATTTAGGGAATAGATTGTTCTATCAGTTGCCCGAGAACCTTGCAAATATTGACTAATTATAGCTGGCCAATTTCACTTGCAGTCAAATGACACAATTCTCTTTGTTTATTTATCTCTCACGGATGTATGCTATGGGCAAAACACATTGAGTTATTGTATTTATTTTCAATGCAGTTTTCTCATTGTTTTTGCAGCTCATTGAATCCAGAGTTTCGACTTTCCACCCCGCACTTCAACTATCAAGTTGCTTAGACTTGCTTTATGCAGGGGTAAGTGCACCGCTAAATGGCAACACAAAGGTTAAGAGTATGCCATATTTTAACACACTAGTTTGTCCTTGTGCAGACTGTTGATGACGAAGCAGATGAAAATGACACGATAACACCTGCTATTTATGAGGACAATGATGAAAGTGATGTTGAGGGATCCGAAGATGCCATGGAAACTGACACCGACCAACACAGCCAAGAAGTTGAAACATTCAGTGATGTCGAGGGAATTGATGTCATGAGTGATTAATCGATAATGGGAGACCATAACTAGTTTGATGAATATCAGGTACACAAGCTGTGTTGAACTGTTTGGGCAGTGGAGCGGCAGAGAGGAGCCAGTGGATCCAGAGTTCTCACTTGAGAGAATATCAATTTAAGGTTCACCACGAGCAACAACCGAGTATCCATGGCTTAGCCGATGAAGGGCATTCTCCACCTATATTTGCTGTATGTTTCGGAAGCAGTATGTCAGCGCTGTGTGGACATCCGGAGCCATTCAAGGGTGTTTTATTGATGTTGTTTTCGGCATTCTGACATAGCATGTTTTTGGGATCAAGTGAAACATAACATTATTTGTGTTGTTCCCATCATTGCAAACACCGTGAGCTTTTTGTTTATCATTTCAAATGCTGAGATTATTGTAGGCTTTTAGCCAAGGAAATTGTGATTAAAACATAGACTTCACACAGTTAATAAGAATTAAACATAGGACGTACAACTTCACATCTCGTCAGTTTAATTCAATTGATTAATCACTTTCTCTAACATTTTTTTTTAGAGTGCAATTATTTTTTGAATCAATAACACAAATAATTTTGTACAAGTGGTTAGCACTCGTGGCTGTAAGGGATGCATAACCTATCATTCCTTTTCATTTTTCTTTTTTCAATCGTTCTTTGAAAAGTTCAATGAAGAATGAAAAAATTTATAAGATGATACAAATATTTGGATTAAGCGAATGGTAGTTAGTTAGCGAAGAGTGGGGAGGTAAGGTTATAAGAGACGTGATATAGCATGTAATTATAAAAACAAAACAATTTTACATATATTTAAAAATTTGATTTGTATTTATCATTTATTTAATTATGAATCTCAGTATTTATTGAAACCCTCTATCTATTCTATAATAATAATTCATGAAGTTAAGTTTTTAAGTTTATTTAATATTTTTCATAAAAAATATTTTTTTAAGTTAATAATTCCAAGTCTTTCTTGCTCCCATATCTCTCTCCTTTGTTTATATCTACGTCAGGGAGGACTATGTGCAGCATCAACTAATTCTAAGAACTGAAAAAAACGAGGAGGGATATCCATAAAATAATTGTTATAGTATAGGATAAAAGACATAAAAGTTAAAAGTTAAACTCCACCATTTATGAAAAACAAAAATAAAAATAGATTGTACCTGCCAAACAATTGAACGGTCTAGATTACTGCTACTATTTAACTAACCTACTGTCGGCCACATAGTATAATCATGTAGCGCAGTTCGCACATTGTCCCGGAAGCTGAGCCATTTCTCTCTCTCTCTTTCTTCAATTCTGTTCGTCTTCCCATCATCGAAATTCAAAGTTTTTTTTCCGTGTTCCACTGGGAGAGGTTTGAGAGAGAGAAATCTGATAAAGTTTGTGAAGCGAGGATGTCTCTAACGAGTGTGAAAATGTCGGAGGATGTGTGGTTAACGTGTCTCACTCATGCATTGTCTACCGAGACTGAAGAGATTATGGGGCTTCTTCTTGGGGATATTCAGGTCTAAGTTCGATCCCTTTTATTCAGTCATTAAGGTTTTGTTTATAAAGGGTTTCTGTTTCTTATGTCTTGTGGAACTATTGCTATTACATTTTAAAGGTGGGAAATTACTTCAAACCAAAGTAGAATCAGTGTACATTTTGAGGGTTTGGGTTTTTCCCTTATGGTATTTCAAATTCTTTTTGCATATAGATTTCTCTGTGGACTCACAGTAATTTCATCAGTTGTGTACGAAGCATGCTCAACTATTAGAAAAATGGCTTTAACATTTTTTTCTGTTTTGTTAAGTTTAAATTAAATTGGTTGGGTATTGTTGACAAAAATGTGGCTTTTGTTTATTTTCCTCAATGCCCTCTTCATACTCTTGTTCTATTTTTATTTAGATATGAATTTGTGTTGAAATGAGTTCGTGGGTATTGATCACATTTTACTTGAACAATGTGGACTTCGGACTGATTCCTGAATTGGGTTTTCAAAATATTAGTCCCATTTGAATTTTGATTTGAATTCTTATTGTTTTGAGCCACAATTTGTTGTGTTGGATTTTCTTTCCTGCTTCTAGCAATAGACACGAACTTAGTCTTTATGGTGCATATTTACATGAAAAACGCAAACTTTTGGGCAATGTACTTTCTTATGTCAGGTAGTCTTTGAGAACCTATAGAGGAATTAAGTTGAAATATTTGGACTTATTGTTTTTGGGCTATTCCCTTTGGTTGCCACTAGATCTTTTGAATTGGATCTTCCTTGGTTCGTACTTTGTATAAGTGAGAATGTGGGTTTCTGTATTGTGTACTTCTTAGGTTTGCTAGTGCGAGTATTTAATATTGATTGGTAGAGTAAGTATTTTAATATCCATCAAGTTGAAACAGATTAGACAGGCTAGGTTTGAAGACAAAGTTGAGTATGAGGATTTGCTATGTGATAGAGTCAAGTTATTAGCATCCCCCTTATTTTTTCCTTCGTAACAATTGGGGGTGGGTATGTAGTTCCGTTTATACACTTTTTGCAAATGTTGGTGGATTTTTTTTTGCACTTTATTGTACTTCTATTTATTTCAATGAAATTGTTTCGATCTTATCAGAAAAAAAAGTAGATACACAAACTAGTTTTTAATTTTTCTGGCGTCTTCTCTTAACCAAATGAAGAATTGTACTACTTTGTCCTTTTTTTTCGATGTACTTGTCATGAGTAATGTGGCTTTGGTCATTTGTGTGCTTGATAACTTTTCTGCTGAAAACTGAAGGTGAGAAATGATCGAGCTTATGATATTCTAATGAAGTACCTTGACAATTCTTATAGATGGCGTTCTAGTAAGGAAAATACTGATTGGCTTGCACTCAAGTGTCTTAGTTGCTGATCCTGGTTCATTACTAAATTAGATTTGTTGCAACTTGATCAAATTGCATATGCTATTGTTCGCTTTGCGTTGTGTCTCATAATTTTAAAAGGTGTCATTAGATAGATTGTCCGTTTATGAGGCCTAACAATATTGTCCAACCACACTAGTGAGCCTAATGATATTATCCAACCAAACACTCCATCTTGGCCACAGGCCTAGGAATCTTGGTCTAGTGGTCTGTTGCCTGCCACCTATCCCTACACATTCCGGTGTGGGGCAAGTCTATGCATATGTTCATGTGAGACTCACCCCACCAATCATGAGGTAAATATTTTTCTAATACCAATTGTCACAACCCAATCTAACTGTATGTGATGTTTTTCGCTTTGGGTTACCTCGCGACTTTAAAACATGTCACAACAGTTTAAACAGAGCATCTGCCTATATAGCCAAATATCCTTCTATCAGGCGATGTGGGTGGGACTATTTTCATGGACATGACACTTAAATCTCACCCCACCTATTCCTTTAGGGCTCTTGGTTTCGAGATTCATGGACTGCTGGGTAGTTAAAGTGCCACTAAATGTACTTATTTTGATTGATTGAAAATGTTTTATTTTTTTCTGTACAGGGTATGATTGACCTGATTGATTGAAAATGTACTTATTTTGCTGTTTCAGCACTCAAAAAATGGAAGTGTGACTGCACTGATTTGGGGAGCATTGCCGCAACCACGTTCTGATCGGCGGAAAGATCGAGTAGAGACTAACCCTGAACAGTTGACTGCTGCATCAGTTCAGGCTGAGATATCCTTCCTATGCTTTCACAATTCATGCAGACAACCATATTTTGATTTTGTTGAAATCTATCAAAATTGTGGAAACAAAAGATAGTTCATAATGCAAATTACGGGCGTACATTCTCATGCAACACAAGTTTCTTGCCTAGAACATATGAGCATGGCAAATCAATTAATGGGGTGGCAGCAAAAAGACAAAAGATTTGTGTTTTCAACACTAGTCTCTGGTTATTTTTGGCCAATTGAATTTCGGACTGCTCTGTAAATCAAATGGATGTTATTGAATAATCATGCGTGGAATGTTAGGTTACGTCCTTGTCACATGGTAGACTTGGTTTGAGTGAGTATTAATATGGGTCTCCACCCCCTTGTTTGTTTGAGAGTAGAATTAGAAAACCTTGTGGACTTCTAAAGTGCTCGATCCAATCTTACATACCATAGCCGCTTTGCAATGGGTGATCTACTAGAAAGTAGATTCAACAAACTTGTGAGGTCCTTGTGTTCGTTGTCGGCACTGATCTAGTGATTTGATGTTCATTTAATTGTCCCACCTATTGGTAAAGTTGAGAGTAGTTGTGACCTTGTCCACTTAACTATGTATCACAGAATGACCGTGGCAACAGGAAGAACAACAAGGGTGATAGGATGGTACCATTCGCATCCTCATATCACAGTTCTCCCTTCCCATGTCGGTAAGTGTCATAGCACTATGGATGATTTGTACTACAAATACTGCTTCTTTTTTTTTTTTGAAATCATCCATTGCTCTATATTGAGAGAGAGACCTCTCAAGTAAACTGTTCAGTCTTCCCTTCTTTGTCCTTAATAAACTTCAAATAACGCTAAACAAAAAGCTACTCTATTGGAAAAATTTCAGCAGTTTAAGTGAATAATTACCACCCCATTTAATGGAAGAGTGTGGTTTCTCTTTAAGTTTGTAACCGGCTGTATATCTGTGCCTTCTCCTTCCTAAGATTTTTATTTGGGGAAAGAGAATGACAGTTTAATAATATTACCGATGAAAGTATTCTAATTTTTCATGCATCACATATGTTTTCCTCGAGTTAGTCATGAGGATACTACCTTTGGTGTTGAGCACCAGCATATTGAGTAGTGATTTGTGGATGAGTTTGTTGTGATTTATGCAAATCCACACATGCCATCCTGAACATTGTGTATTTGATAGATAAGGTGTGCTTCGTATGTCTAGTCTCTTCAAGATAAAAGAGTAATTGAACACACATGTGCTTAAGATAGTTAGCAAAACTTCCTTGGGGCTCATTAGCTTCTTTTGTTCTTCAGCTTGCACATGGTATTAATGTTGTATACCAATTATTTGCACCTGGTCAACAATTAGAGTGGAAAATATATACCGAATCAGTTTTCCTTCAGATCCTTGTTAGTGTTTCCAGTGGTAACTTGAAATTAAGAAATGTTTCTGGCTTTTAACTTTTGTAGATGTGCGGACTCAGGCTATGTATCAACTTCTTGATCCTGGGTTCATTGGGTTGATATTTTCTTGTTTTAGTGAAGATGCGCACAAGGTTTGCTTAATTTGTTTTCTAGTCAAACTATTGGAACTATTTTAGGTTGGCAAAAATATCTGAGATAGTGGCTAAGTTCACAAATCATTGGAACTGTTTCAGGTGGGAAGAATCCAAGTTATTGCATTCCAGTCCTTGGATGGGAAGCAGAATCACATGTTGAGACCTGTTTCTCTATCTCCTGTGCGCAGAAGTTCTGTTATAGATATAGAATCTTCTATAAGTTCCTCTGAGAACTCACTGACAAGATCTGGATCTGCAAGGGCCGAAAGCCTTGAACAGGACACAGGTGATTCAAGAACAGCTGCTGGGGCTTCTAAGGTATATTTTTTGATCTCAGCTATGAAAAGGAGTCTATTGCTTAATCTGGGTAATGGGGCTATGAAAACATCATAAAATGTGGAAATGCATTAGTTTATCCCTGGAACTTCCTCACAATGCTTCAATTGAAAGGTCTTAGGACCTGTACATTGAGTCAAGCGCTTTTATACTCATTTCCTTTTCTTCCTTGAAACAAGATGTAACGGAAATTATGGGTTATGATGCTGTCCAAATTCACTAGATTCATTTGGAAAATTGTATTATTTTCCTGATTTTGAATTGATTAAATTATTCATAGATTGAAAAAAGTCCATCCAATAAACTAGTTTTTATCTGTTAAGTGGACCATCAGATGGTGAGCCTTTTCTTAGGTGTTGGGTGTTGAAAAAGGCTAACTCTGGGTGACTATTTGACCTGTCAGTGTAGAATGACAATATTTTCAATTATCTGGCCTTTTGCTTCTCAGAATGTTGTTGTTTCATGTTTAACCATCCCTTTTTGATTCTTATGTTGATGCATTTTGATAACATCTGATTGACAAGGGTGGGCGAAGATCATCAGACTTGGGGGGTTTCTTCGCTAACGCTGATGCCAACTATCTAGGGAGAGACATAACTGGAGAAAGGCACCACATCAACAGCTTAGAAAACACCATCACTGATATAGACCCCATGGATATGTCAGAAAGTATGCAAGAAGCAATGCACCGTTCAAATCTGGAAATGAGGTACATATTCACACAAACCTTGTTTCAATCCCTTAATTGCATCCTCCAAGAACTCGGTAGAAGTGTCCGGTAGTTTTCTGGTTTTTACTCGTTGCTTTGGAAATGGAGTTAAAGAGTAAAGAGCACATTAATTATTTTTACTACTTTGAATAGGATGGTTCTAGTTATTGACTTGGTTTGAGAAGATCCACGGTATGTTTCCTTGCTTGTCTGATTCGTATTCAAATATATCATTAGGATAATTTCAATGTGTTTTCAAAGGAATTATGAGAGTGAATGTTGATAGGACTGCAATAATTAGAGCCCAGTCAATTACCAGGCTACCCAAGCTTGGCTCGACTGCAATTTCAAGTAATCGGCTTCGGCTCATGTTCATTTGATCTTGGACACCTCTACTCTAAGCTAAGGTTGGGTCAGTTAAATGCCTGACTTCAATTATTTAACTAGAATGGTTGAAAGTTTGGAAAGCTAGGGACGAATAGGAAATGAGATGCACTTTTTGCTATCTCATACATTCAGACACATAACGGTGTTGTGTACAGAGAGAAAAGAAGAGTGAGAAAGGTTGAAATTTGTTGAGGAAGGTTACTGGATGGAATTCGTATGTTGGAAAGTTCATAGATAATAGGTGTCCGTTGACTGTCTAACCTCTCTCTAGGGTGGGAGATTTGGCTTCTAGTTTTTATGCCAGAAGCAGTAGAGCTCCTTTACTTCTTAAAGTAGAACTTGAATTAAGTTTCATTTAAAAAGATTTTAAAAGTGACAGAGCAAGTTAAAATGAAGAACGATGTAATTGTGATAGACAAGAAGTCATTTTGCAATGGTCATTTTGCTCTAGGCATTTTCCCCCCATAAATTAGGGAGTTTTTTTCCCCACTTAAAAGTAAAGTTATTTTGAAGACCACAAGTTCAACAGGCAATGGACCCAAGCTTGGGTCTATACAGGCTCAGCTTCTTTATTAAATGCTTCCAATAATTGCTTTAGCAATTTGGAAGGAGCTCAAAACCGGGAGGGATATATTCATGCACATCTCTTTAATTAATTGCATGTTGAATAGGGTTTTCTTGAAGTAGGAAACATAATACTTTTTTGCTTTGTTTGTGAATATCCTTCTTGTATCTAACACCCCCCCCCCCCCCAAAAAAAAAAAAAAAAAAAAAAGATAAAGAGGAAAAAACTGTGTTCAATTAACCTTCTTACATTAAGTGAAGTATGCTCTCTATGGAAGTTTAGGAATCTTAATTTTCATTGAAGAAGATCCTATTTATGGAGCATATGAATGGTTTGAATGATCTGCGGATTAATTATTGTCTTTGGTAGTTTTAGGTATATATTTTCACATTATCGTATCATTCTTCTTTCGTTATTAACTTCTTCCTTTCTTGTTGAAATATTTATGCTCAGGGTGATCCTTGTGCATTTACGTAATCAAATGACAGTGTCTTACATATTTGAGTTGGCAATAAGCAGTCCTTAACATGAATCTTATAATGGCTTTTGTTGCTGGCAGTGGTGCAGAATTTGTCAGGAAGGAAATTCCGCTTTATGTTTTGCCAACCTTATCTCTTCTCAATCTCGATTCGCCATTGACTTCCTTTATAGATTTGCAACGTGTATTGTATGAGGAGGAGCGGACTGCATATAATCAAGCAATCTTACAGAACATGAGGTGATATAAAAATGTGCTATCATGTACCTCACCATCGTCTATATTGCTTATTGTAGTTTACTAGTTATCATCATAATTTGTGGCATTTTATGTAGGGATGGGAAAGTGCACCCTCTTTCTTTCATTCATCATACATCAACATATGAGTCTTCCATGTGCAAATTAATGGAGTATTGGTTAGAAGCTCAAGCTCAAGCTCAAGCTCTTGTCCACTTCTCTTTCAGTATATTGTGCTTGACTTCTTGGTTATGCTCACTGCTTTTATTTCAATTGCAGCTTAAGTCCTGCCATAAACGCTCTCCAGGATCGGTTGAGAGAAAATGAAATCCGGGTACTTGAATATTAATGTATTTTATCAGCCTCACTGAAATGATGTAATGAAATATCCCCTATCCCAATACTTTTTTTTTTATAAATAATTTTTGTAAACTTTTTAGCTATGATGATCTCTTACAGAAAGGATGTTACAATATATCCTAAAAAGTTGTGATTGATTTGCCCACAAAAACATTCCAAGGTTCATGTACGTTATACTGATGGCATTTAATCATCATTCTCTTCAATCTTACACACATTTTACAGTGCCAGGTAAAAATGCATAAATTTCTGGACCACCTTGGTGATTTTTTTGCATGTTAAATGTGCTACACAGCTATAAACTTTCCTTATGACAAAATTAACCTCACAGTCCTTTTTTGCTATACAAAAAACCTGAAGGCCCAAAATATAGTGGGTTCAACCCATTATGCATAAGGCGCCAAACAACCAGTGTTGCTTGACTTTTATTTTGCGTCTGCATCTACTTAAAATGCTTGATGTTTGATCACCTTGTAATGAAACAGTTAAAGATGCTGACTGATGAAGCCAAGAACTTGGAGACCGAGGCCTTCAGAGGGAGCGAGCCAATTTCAATATCCCCTCGCAATGTTCCATCTCGTGGACTCCGAGGTAGCCCTTCATTTGGTCATAGGGACTTGTATATACCCGAATCAGGGAGTTTGAGAAATGCCACAGGTCCTGGTAGCTGTAGTAGGAAAGGGTCTTAAGAATGATATTAGGCAAAATTTTCCCAAATCTGTATGACTGTCCTTTTGTTTCTCTCCCCCGTTTCCTTTTTTGCCTCTTACATCTGGCAAATGTTGGTGCCATTTTGAGTTTGTATGATATCATGATTGTCATGGTTTTTAGTGATTGTAAATGTTGATCAAGCTGTTACAATATATAGATAAATTGCCAAATTTCAGTTTTCAAATGCTTCTTGTTTATCATTGATCTTGTACATGGTGTAATTTGGAAGTCTACTGTGAGTGATTCATGTGAATCTGTTGTATCTCAAACCATATTGTTGATATATGGTAGATTTTTAAGAATATGAGTGAAGTGGAATGCATACTTGTAAAACAAAATGCGAGATCTTCGAATGAAATACCTGGTAGTTATATCTGTTACCCAATTCTCTCAAAAGAAAACTATTCAATATGTCATGGCTCTTGTCCTTTTCTTTTTATTTTTTTGAGTTATTTGTGACAACTTATATGCCTGCTATTCATTTGAAACGAGTGTGGATCAGGTATAACAGATGCAGATATTTTGGGAAAAATGTCAGAACTGACGCTTCCGATTCTATCAGTGCTCTTCTGGGCTTGAACAACCTCCATTGAATCAGGGCCGACCCTAGGCATAGGCCACTGAGCTGGTTGTCCAAACCATGTTCTCTCTCTCTCTCTCTCTCTCCTAATATAATCGGAATGAGAATAGATTTGTCAATTAACTGTCTGTCACCTAATTTTTATGCACCGTAACTTTTTTCTTAGATTAAACTAGAAGCCCTTTTAATCTGAGTTTGATTTTTTTTACTTGATTATTTTTGTTATAGCGCAAAGAAGATCAAAAACGAATTGTGTAGGAATAGCTCATCATCCAATAAGTAATGATAACTCTTAGTGTCTTATTAAATTTTCTCGTTTAAATATTACTATTTTTCTCTCGATTTTTTAATAATGTCGCATTTGTTTTTGAAAATTTAACATGCATGAAATCCTTTTTACATTGCTAAATTTTCTCATTTAAATATTACTATTTTTCTCTACATATTTTAATCACATCTCATTTGTTTTTGAAAATTTAACATGCATGAGTTCTTATTTACATTTGCTCTAAAAAATAGTTATTTTGCAATGGAAATAAAAAAAAATTTAATTCACTTTCCATTAATTACATGTACCATCCAAATGCATGTTTTTATGAAAAAAACTTGAGTATAAAAATTAAGTTGGTATTTTTACATTTCAAAAAAATGCAAATTTCCATGGTTACGTTAGGCATCTACATCTATACTATTAATATAAATACCTTAACATGAAAAAATTTTGATTCATTATTTTACCCTTTTAAAAACTTATAAAGACTAAGATGTTATTTTGTATTTAAATATATAAATTATCATTAGATCATTAAACTCATCCAACCAAATATCATATGTTATAAAATCATGACTCATCTATGGATTACATCCCTCATCTCGCTATTAAGTATCAATTCATCAGACCTTTTAAATGCGCCAAGTGAATTGTCCATGTATAAAAATATTTAGAACTTGAGGGAAAATATAAGAATTTTTAAAAACTTATGAGGTGTTATAAAATTTTTTAAAAATGTGAGTGAGGGGCCATGGCCCCATTAGGCGCCCTCCAATCACCAAAAAAAATATTAGGTGTAATGGTGAGATTGTGTCCTCATTTACACGTCATGTTATCATTCAACAAAAATATAACAAGTTAACAGGTGGATCCCACATATTCAAGTAATCACCCATGTCATTCCAATTGAGATTCAATTTGTCCATTTATAGATTTATTATTGGATGGTGACATTATTTGTCAATAATAACGTGGTGTCACCATTATGAGTAAATATTCATTACAATAGTGATAAGATGGGGTAAGGTTGACGTGATATCATTAATCAATAATATTAAAACAAATAAATAAATGGACCCTATTAAAATTAATAACCAACCTCTATGCAAGCAAATAATTGCCCTTTCTTACTCTATTTAAGCAAATAACTATCTAAGTGAAGTTTACTTTATCTACTTGATGTTTTATTATTGATCGGTGATACCACGTCAGCATTGCTAACGTCAGTGACATTCAATATTTACGCCATTACACCCAATACCGCCATCTATACAAGGGTCTTAAGACTGATATTAGGCAAAATTTTCCCGAATCATTCTGTATGTGAGTATCCTTTCGTTGCTCTCCCTCGTTGCTTTTTTGCCTCTTACATCAGGCAAATGTTAGTGCCATTTTGAGTTTCGTATTGTATAATGATTGTCATGGTATTTAGTGATTGTAAATGTTGATCAAGCTGTTACAAAATACAGATAAATTACAATGGTGGAATTTGGAAGTCTACTGTGAGAGAGGGAAAATTTACTGGTGAAAGCACTACGTACATATGCAGTGTGTGAAATCATATGAATCTGTATTTTCTTTTTGTATCTCAAACCATTACCATATTGTTGCTATAAGGTTCATTTTCAAGAATCTGAGTGAAGTGGAATGCCAGAACCGACGCTCAATCATTCAGTGAGATGACTTGGTTAGGTTTGGGGGATTTGAATGTAATGCAGTTTTTATACAAACGAATAGGTGGAAGGGATCATCGAATTCTAACCCCCGTTGGAAAGTGGGGATGGCTGTATTTTTGTTATAGATAGTTACATTCAACATATAGTGGAAGAAACAATGAGAAGATATGAAAACATTGGTTAGTTTTGTACTTGCATTAACAGAAGGCAGGTAAGAAGGACGTCTGAAGACAGTGCTCTTGTTGATCAAAAACCTGAAATGCTGGCCTCACCCATATTCGAAGTAGACACAGGTTGATAGAATAAGCTTGACAGATGATAGGAAAAAAAAACTCTAGATTTTGACATTGGATTCAAAAATTAAAAAAGTACTTGCATGTAAGAATTAGCTATAGGTATGAAAATGTTTCTATTATTATTATTTTCATCTGTGATGCCATTTGTACATAAATTGTTTATCTAATTTACTACTGGATCCATCTGCCATTAGGATTCACAATTAATTCAACTATAACAATATACTAGTATACTATTTACATGCAACTGCAAGAGAAAAAACAGAATTATTGTTCCCCTCTTGTACATCAGCGACTGTCCAACATTCACTAGCAATGAAATCTGGGTCGTACTGTGAAAACCCCAGGCCTTGAGTCATCATAATGATATCCTCTTTCACTGAGGAAGCTCCTAGTAGCTGTTGGAAGAACAGCTTGTCCTCGGCTATGAACCCCTCTTCCCGTTATAACTAGCAAGGATCTCTGTCTTTGTCTAAGTGATATTGACGCTTCAGATTCTATTATCTGCAAGTGCTCCTCTAGGGCTTGAACGGCCTCCATCGCATGAAGGCCATGTAAATCTAACTTCCAGATATCATTGTTCCAATTTTCGATCCTTAAAATTTCTTTTGCAGCTTTATCATTAAGAACCTTTGCCGCCTGTTTTTCTTCTTGTGCCATCTGGGAAAATACCCGCGCAGAAAGATGATCTCCCTTCAAATAGGCATCACGGGATGCCTTTGAATGGAGACATGCTAAATTTGTCTATCATGAACGCATCTTGACGATTCAGTAATCTGTTTCCTTTTCTTCAATCCGGCACTCGTTAAGAGAATCAACCAGGTCATCAATGCTTACAACATCAATATTTTCATTCCTCTCAAAATTTTGGGTCATAATCATATCGTCCAACATAAAAGCGTCTTGGTAAGTATCAATCATTCCGGGATTTTCATAAAGATGAAAAAGTTCGTCTTCT
Source organism: Ilex paraguariensis (assembly GCA_963454935.2). Classification (NCBI taxonomy): domain Eukaryota; kingdom Viridiplantae; phylum Streptophyta; class Magnoliopsida; order Aquifoliales; family Aquifoliaceae; genus Ilex; species Ilex paraguariensis. The sequence continues at coordinate 25,992 of CAUOFW020001575.1, forward strand.
TTGATAACCCAAAAAGGAGGTCTAGGGTTTACCGATGAATGAGTGACCATCCAAGCAGGTGACAGTTGAAGATCTCGCCATGCTTGACTCATCATATTACCTGAAGCCATCATCATTGTGTAGATTTGAATTATTGCAAAAATAGAAATCAAAGAAATAGTCACAAGATCAAACTGAGTAGATAGATTAGAGTCTGAAGAAATCTCTAAAGTGGTGTTTCGAAATGGACGTATAAACCGCCTGAAGTGTGATACATATCTCCACCCACACTACCTTTTAGGAAAGCAACCAGGAGGAGGAAGCATTTGATTGGTTGAGATGATCTCTTTGTCTTTATCAACTTCTTAAGCCTATAGACATTGTCTGACAGCGGGAAACAGCCAAATAAATGTTAGGGCCTCCTCAGTAAAAAAAAAAATAAAAAATTATAATATATTCTATCCAAGTTTAGCTCCCATTCAACCAATTCTACCTAATTTTAATTCCAACAATTTATTTTCTCAAAGTTTAAATATTTATAAATTAAGTCAAGTTGTCAATTTTGATTTTAAAAAATTACAAAAAATATTTATTTTCAAATCACATAATCTCAAATTCTACAACAAGAGAAGATCACCCTTCACATTTTTTTTCTTTAAAAGAAGAATGAAGAATTTTTTGGTGTGAGGAAAGAATTTCAAATTCTAGATAATTTTCTCTTTTCAATAAATCTGTGATCATTTTATTTAATTTCAATTATTTTTCATTGTCTAAACTAACAATTTGAATTAATTGAAAAATATAAAAACCTTGAAGGCATGGATTATTTATGAACCAAATGTTATGAAGCGCATGCCAGACCCAAAAAAAAAAGGCCGTGCCATAGGGTAGATAATTCTTTTAATGTTATATCTCTATTTTCTATTTAATATATCTATATATTGTAACATTAGCAATGCATCGCGTATATTGCACGTGAATAGTTTTTGTATACAAAAATTAATAAAATAAATTTGATGTATGCGTATCTAAATTAAATATTATCTCAAATTTAATAAACATAATTTTTAATTGCTCATATTCTATTATAATATTATGAAAATTTTGTATATTCTCAAAATTTTTTGTTCTAATTATAAAAAAAAAAAAACAAGAAATAGCTAAAGAGGTGTTTCGTAATGGAAGTATAAACCGCGTGAAGTGTGATATCAAACAGGAAGAGGAAGCATTCATTGGTTTTGATAATGTCTTTTTTCTTCTCAACCACTTGTAATCATTATATTCAATATTTAATCAAGAACTACAAGCTGAATTCATACCAATAACAGCCAAAAATTATGAGATAAGTAATATTAGAAATAAAAGAGTAAAATTTTTCGATGAAAAAGAAAATACACATATGTAGACATAACGTTATATTTGCATATGAGATAAGTAATATTAGATTGATGGAGTTTTTGAAGACTTTTTGAACACTTTATCTAAAATATAATGATATATATTATTAAGGGCAATATAGTTAATCAAAAAGTTTCATAGAAACTGATATTTATACATAGAAAATAAATAATTAAAAGAGATATTATAGATAATTTTAAATTTTAAATATTTAAAGATGTGATGATAATTTAGATATTTAATTGTGACATGATATATTAATCTTTGCAATTTTTTATAAGTGTAAAATAGAGATTAAAAAAATTGTCATCTTAAAATACTCTTATTAGTATATATATAGATCATTATTATATACATGTAATTGTTAGATCGGCTTTTACAGTCAAATATGTATCATATTTAATTTTTTTATATGCAATAATATCATAATATTATAATACAACCAATAGTTTATAATTTAATTAACTTCTTTGGCAAAAAAAATATAATAAATATTTAATACATTAGATGTGAAAATAAATGACAATCTTACAATGAAACTTCACTATAAATAAAAGAGAAAATATCAAAAGTAGCATAAGAAATAACCAAAAAATAACAGATTTGGTACTCAAAAAAAGGTAAATAAGTCAATAATTAAATTAAAAATTAATTATTCAGAACATAATTTATTTTCAATTAAAATATAAATATAATTTAAAATATTTATAAAATTTTTTTATTTAAATATGTTTAAGTGCAACGTATGTCATAAGTGATTATAAATATTTCATTAGTTTTGACACAGTTAATTTTCAAAATTTTATTTTTCAGTATTCTAAATCAAATATTGAACCATTGAAAGAGTTTTTCCTTCTCCCAAAGTCTATTTCAAGTACACTTGTATTCTGTCTTTTACCTAGATGATAATAGCCATGGTTAAAACAACAATAATACTCTTGCGAGTTAATAGTCTGGCAAAATATCTGATAATTTTATTAATGTTATTTGATCATATCAGCTGATATATTATTAAATCAACCATGTTTGGTCATATTATTAGATTCTAGTGGGATTATCCTTAAAACGAGGATATCTTCTTTTATTATATTTCGACCCCTTCTACTATATTTTTCATTGTGTTTTCTCAATATTAGATCAAACGCTGTGAATTAAGTGGGATCCCTTGTGCAAATGGAACCCCCATGAATATTCATACGTTTAATTAGAACCTATTATTTATATATTGGCCCAAGGGATTTTTTGTGACCCCGAGCAATCACCACTAAAAAAATTGAAAAACATGTGCCGAAAAAGATCAAAATTACTTAAACAAAATCCAGTATGTTCCATAATTACCCATAATTTTTTTTTTGATCGCAAATTACCCATTAAACTGAGGACCACAAAAAAGGTATTAAAACTTGATTGCCACGACAATGGAAAACTTTCAAAGAACATGCAAGACTGGGGTAATTTGGAAGTCGATACAAAAATTTAGATTTATTTGGCTGTAAATGTTATTTTTTTTAAAAAAAGACTAAAAGACCATTTATTACTCAATTGCTCTCTCTCTCTCTCTCTCTCCTTTTTTTCTCTCCATTACTCTCTCACTCTCTCTTCCCTATTTTATCTCTATCTCTATCTATTTCTCTCTCTCTCTCTCTCTCACAGTGATAATTTATTTTTTAAAAGTATGTAAAAATTTGATTTAATTTTTTTATCTCTCTCTCCCCTTTTTTTTCTCTCTCACTCTCTCTTCCCTTATTTCCTTATTTTCTCCCTTTCTCTCTCTTTATATCAACGTTACAACAACACAATTACACTAATTAGTTACACCAATTAGTTATAATTATCCTATAATACACAAAACTGTTACTTATGTGTTCCATTAAATTAAACTATTACACTAAACAATTATACGAAATTATAACACCAACTCAATGTGTCATTCAGTTATTTACACAAATCAAAGAGTTACACCATTTAGTATCATGACATGATTACACCAATTATATACATCAAATTTAATTTATCATTACACAAAAAAATTTACTAAATGACGCAATATTAAATGGTGCAATTATTTAGTCTATGTAAACAACTAAATGACAAATTGAGTTGGTATCATAATTTTGTATAATTGTTTGGTGTAACTGTTTAGTATATTATAGGACAATTATAACTGATTGGTATAACTGATTAGTGTAATTATGATGCAGTAATGTTGATATAAATAGAGAGAGAAAGAGAAAAAATAGGGGGAGAGAGAGAGAGAGAAAATAGGAGAGAAAGATGAAAAAATAAATCAAATCTTTACATATTTGAAAAGAAAATAAATTATCAATGATAGATAAACAGAGAAAATAGGGGAGAGATAGTGAGAGAGTCTAATAAAATCTTTATTTATTTGATTAGATATATAAATGTCAATCAAGAATGCATAATTCAAGGGATGGTATTTAGGTAAAAAAATTTGATTTTATTTGAATTTTGTACTCTAAACACAATATATTTTACTAAAATTAAACTTAATAGAGTAAACAACTTATCCATACATTCTTCTTCAAATAAATCTAAAAAATTATACTCACAACCAAAAAACCCGCAAGACTGTCTATGTTTGGAGATTTGGACAAGTTAAAAGGAAATTTGGAGGCCGGTCCTTCTAGATTGACTTGTTTGGAGATAAGTCTTGGAAAAAAATTTATTTGGTTATAAGTCTACTTTTTGTCAAGTTTACTATTGTACCCTTACTTTTTGAAAAACCACAAACGGCGTCTAAATTGTCGTTTCTATATAAAACGGAGAAACTCTCCATTCTCGCCACTCTACACAAAAACTTTTCCTTTCATTTTATCCTACAAATCAGGCAAAATTCCTCAAATCTTTTTGGGTTTCCTTCTTGGAAAACCCTTAACCATCATTACCCAAACCACTTCAATTCAAAATTCAAAGAGGTTACAGACCATAAGAGCAAAAATCGATTCTACTCTTCAAGTTCCATTGGCAAAGTTATTATTATAAATTTTATAAAATTTCAATTTTTGAATTGCATTTTTACTATAATATTTCAAAATTTGATGTTATTGTGAACACAATATAGCCTTATAATTTGAGAAAGTCAATGTGTTACTGAGCACAATACTTTGATGTTACGGCGAAAAATTATAAGTTTATGTTGCATAATATATGTATAAAAAGTTTGCAATTAAAAGTGAAAAAAGTGAATATTGGGGTTGGAAAATTTTATGTATAGGGTAATTTTCAAACCATAAAATTGTAACATGTGTATTGTAATTGTGTTTGTCTGATGTTACTCAAGATGATGTTTCTGTGATTTAATAAATAATTTTAATGTTTCTATCCTTATGTTACTATGTGTATATCATGTAACTTGATGGAACTGTTCATGTTGCTTTTACTAAATTAATGTGTTATATAATTACATGTGAACATTTTTGTTGCTTTTTTTGTTGTTCAAGACATTCAAAATTCATTTGTTCAAAATAACATGAAATAGATCATGTTACTATGTGATAACTGAAAAAATAATTTCATAATTTCAATGTATTGATTTGCTTGAGTATTGTGGATGTTACTGTGGATACGTTACTGATCACAACTTTTGATTTTACTTTGAAAATTAAAGGTGTATGTTCAACATATATCCCTCAACGTTTGGTTTTATTTTAATGTTCTGTGATCCATATTTTGAACTTGAATTTGAATCGTTAATGGAAACTTTTGATCTGAATTTGAATTAATAGCACAATAATTTTGTCTTAATTCAAGCATCATAATATGATATATTCGGTTTTCATAAAAACTGAACAATCTGTTACCATATATATCTCAAATATCTTACCTTTGACTTTCCATAATTAACCAAAATGAACACCGTTAGGGGTGCTTTTGAGATAAAAAAAAAAACAGACTTAAGTCATTACATATAATTTTAAATATGAACTTAGTCCCTTGTAAATTTCTTTACCGGACTTATCTCTAAACAAGTATATTTAGGGGACTCACCTCCAATTTTTACCAAGTTAAAACACCTAAAGGGGCCCAATATAAAAAAGGCCATGAAATGGGCCCAAAGGATCCGGTCAGTTACAAAAATATGGGCCCAAACTTCAATGCACTAGTCTAGCTAACACATTCTGGTAGCCTTGCGTTGTGGAAAGTGGAAACCCTGTATTTGCAACTAGAGAAGCCAGAGTCAACCTTCTCCAAATTCTCCCCCCAAATATTTAGAATTTTTTATGGCTGCGAGTAACTTCATTTTGCCTCTCTCTCTCTCCCATGTATATGTGTGTGTGTATTTATATATTGTATGTGTGTATATATAGCTGTTTGTGCAAATACATTGAAGGTGCCCTCCTCCCTATGCAATCTCAAATCGATCATGCTTGCCAACTCAATTTCTCAGGTTTTTGTATCTAGATATGTGAAGTTAGGTTTTTTTGTCTCTCTTTTTACTGTTACTATGTTTCTGATTTCTTTTGTGTTTCCACTAAGTAGCTATTTGTACAAGGTACACTGAATTTTCAGATTATATAGTCCGATGATTACGTTTTGGTATTTATCACACCACGTAGTTTTAGAGCTTCATTTAAAATTCCAAACTCGAACTTGGGCTCTGTTAGACCTAGATTAGGTAGAAGGTCAAAGAATTCTTAGTCCAATGATTTTTCTACTTTTTTTTGTACAAGAGGCCAATGAAATTTGATGGCTTGGTAATATCATTGCAACTAGATACGGCCCTAATTGGACACCGGAGTTTATTTTATTGTTGATTATGTCAATTTATGTTTACCTGGTGTATTACACATGAATTTATGCATTTGTTTACATGTTTCTTGTATTTATAATCTGATAATTTAGTCATCTACTAAATCTTTATTGTTGCGATTATTAAACAACAATAGTTGACTGGTATCTAAATGGTCATGTGGTTGAATATCTTCTAGTGGAACTTACGTAATGATATGCTAGTCAGACACATGGGTTTCGTTAAGATCCTCATATTGTTGGTTAGTACTGAATTTTGGATTTAACTTTGATAGCATTCATTTTCACATCATTATTTTCTCCATTGATATCCAATTTTTCTTGCTACTTTTTTGTGAAGGATTCCAAAAATGAGTCAGAAAATGTTCATGAGATAACAGCATGAAATTTAGTTATATGAGATTCACTACTAAAGTATCTCTTAGGTGGCTGTGCTGCGTTTCTTTATGTTGCATATTCCATTTGAAATGATTTCTTTGCCAGCACCGGGTAAAATGTTTAATGTTTAACCTGCTTTTCATGAGAGAGATAAAAAGGCTGACTGATTAAGCCAAGATTTTGGAGACCGAAGCCTCTAGAGGGAGCGAAACAAGTTTGAGTTGCCTCCGTTCCATCTCATGGACTCCAAGGTAGTACTTCATTCGGTCATAGGGACTTGTATATGCCTGAGTCCATTGGTTTGAGAAATGTTACTGGTCCTGGTAGCTTTTGTCAAAAAAGGTCTTAAAGACTGATATTAAGCTTTATAGTGCTGGTTATTCTGTATGTGAGTGTCCTTGTGTTGCTCTTCCCCTCGACTTGCCACTCGCATCTTGCAAATATTGTTGCTATTTTGAGTTTGTAAGATATAGGATGTACATGCTTTTTAGTGATTGTATATAGTGATCAGCTGTTGAAGACATTTGCCAAACCTTGATCAAGGATTGTCAAGGTGTGTGGTGGGATTATTGTTGGCTGGGATGAAAGGATCGTAAGCGCGAGCAGCGATGGTTGTGGTGGATTCGAGGTATATGGCAGTTGGTGTTGGCACGAGAGGTTTTGAGTAGTTGGTTGGTTGTTGTTAGTGATTAGGGCATTTTCAAGGAGGGGATGGATTACATCGTGAGAGGTGAGTGAAGAAACAGAGTTGGGAACATTTTGGAGGAATTGGGATTTAAATGGGATTGTGATTCATAGCTTCGGTTTAGTTTAAATGGGCTATGTCTGTGAGCCTTTTAAGTTTGGGTTAAACCGCGGAGTATTGGGTTGTGGTGAGTCCTAGCTTAAAAGGCCAGGGTATCGGCTTGGGTTGGAGATGTGATATTGGACAGTGGTTTTGAAGGTATTGTAATGGCCTTTTCCACTGTGATCATTTCAGGAGGGAGGTTGTGCGATTGATGCACAATAACGATGTGTTGAACTCCATTTTGGAGATAGCTTTTGACAGAGTCCATTGCTTGAGTACAAGTTGTTTCTCCTTGATTGGCCATGGTCTATGTTGATAGATCCTTAGCTTTAATTCCTCATTCGCACAGAGTTCAGCAAGCTAAAGCAGCATACTACAATCAAGGGCGGATCTACTGGTGGGCTGAAGCCCGGAGTAAAAAAAAAAAAAATTTTCCACCGAGTACCAGCCCACCCCAAAAAATAAAAAAATTTCATCCAACCCAACCCAACCCATCCCACCTGCAAACTTCCCCAAATCAGTCGGTCACTTCCCCCAAAACCAACATGTCCCGCTTGATAAACGGCATGATATGGAGCTTCCCGTGATTGCTGAAAATCGGATCCTCAGCGTCGTAATCGGCCGGAGTTTGAATGGCTGCCCGGAAAATTTCCAGCAGGAAACAGCCATCAACAATCATCAGCTTCAAGAACCCTTCTTTGTCACTTTGCCACTTAGGATCAAGTGAATCATATGAATCTTTCAACTCTTTTTCCACTTTGGCGAAACTTGAACTTCTGCTCTATTCTCAAGAAAATGAAGGAGAGAACGCTTCTTGTGAGACTCCGTTGGTTTCAAAGGAGGCTCACCGTGGTGGTAAGGGCCGAATGAGACTGCATGAGGACTGTAGACATTCTTGTTTTGATCTGCAATGAAGGTTGGTACTTTGTAGATGGGCCGTTTCTTAAAGGGCTCCATCTCTGTTGAGACATTGCCCTGCTTTCTGAGTTCGAGGTCACCTTTGAATTGCGTATTAAGAAGTTTCTCTTTATTGGTTTCAGCTGTTTCAAATCAAAAGTCAGGTGGAACTTGCTCTGGGTACTGGGTTTTGTGGGTTTGATTTTAGTCTTCAACCTTTGAATCTAGTAGAAACATCAACATTCGTATAATTCCTACTGCTGTTGAACTTTAAAATCTTCAATCTCAAACAAAAGTTCTAAACAATTAATACAGATTCAATAATAGATATTTTTTGTTCTAGGAATGATCCAAGAGTCCAATTTTATTAGTAAGTATTTATGAGTTTAGATTTGTATTATTGAATATATGTTTATGAGTTTACATTTGTATTTTGTTAGTAGTATGAATGTTTAACTTAGCCCAGAATAAAAAAAAATCTTAGCTCCGCCCTCGACTACAATCGAAAGGTATCCAAAAACAAGCTGCATGTCTACAGCTGAACCACCGGGTACCACCAAATGAGGGAGAGATAAACATCAAACTTTGATGCAGCTGTGTTGCAGGTTGCAGCAGCTAACCTGTCAATAGTCTCCAGGACAAATCCCCTGGTTGTAGAAACTTTAGCTGCAAGCAATCTGGGAGCTTGGTCATTTTGGAAGGAGATTCACAAACTGTTATACATGATGTAGAACCTCACTGGTCCATCTCCATGCTAATGAAGGATCTGAAGCACATACTTGTTCAACATATAGAATGCAGTATGCTACAATGGTCCATCTCCATGCTAATGAAGGATCTGAAGCACATACTTGTTCAACATATAGAATGCAGTATGCTACAAATGACAAGGGATGTCAACACAGTTACTCGTGAGCTACACTGCAGAAGTACGAGTAAATAAATATCGGGTGTAACGGTTACATTACATCAGCATTGTCACATTGTGTAATCATCTAATGATAATTCATGAAATGGAAAAAGTGTATTTCACTTATTCAAATAACTATTCTTCCATATAGGATAATAACTACCCCGTGTAACATAGGACGGTTACATCATAGAACAATGTCGACGTATTGTAATTGTTACACTCAATATTTATTTGAGAACTAGAAGTTAAATTCATACCAACAGCAGCCAAAACTTGCGTTTCACATGACATCAATGGCACCGACTTGGACTGCTTCCTTTATTTTGGAGATTTTATATTTGAACATTTAATTTTTTAGAAACCCTTCTCTCTGTATCTCAGTTTTCACAATCAAAAAAAATTAAATAAAAAAAAATTGTAAATGGTAATTAGACTATTATAATACAAAATAATAATTACCAAAGTACAACTGGTGTTCATAATGGAACTTGGAAGTACATTGAATGAGAGAGAAAATATTAACAGCACAATACAATTTTAGGTTGTATCTGCAGTGTGTAGAATCACATGAATTTATATTTTTGTAATATATCGAACTCCATTGTTGCTAAGATGAATTTTCAAGACTTTGAATAAAGTGCGATACAAACTCAAGAAACATATTGCAAGATTTTAGAAATAAAATAAAGGATGGTGACCTTTGTTACCTGATTTTTTCAAACGAAACATAGTCATTATTAATATTCATGCATGAACTAATACTCAACCATTCAGTGAGATGCCTTGAATGGGTACAATTCAGCTTTTATATGAACGAATTGGGGGAAGAGATTATTAGAATTCTACACCCAAAATCAAAATATGGGTGACTGGATTTTATTATGACTTATATTTACATTATTAATCCAGCAATAACAATAAAATAACCCAACAATTAGGCCCAACTAGTGCTATACAGCCTATACTAATAATATTCGGTTTTCTATTAGAACTAACCTCTCCTACAACATTACATATGCATGCAACTGCAACGGAGGAAAATATTTCTGCTCTTGCAAATGGCTGGCGGTCAAGCATTCATCGGCTGCGATCCCCGGACTGAATTTGGGTTGTACTTTGATCACCCCAGGCCTTGAATCGTCATAATAATATTGATTCTCATTGAGAAAATTTCTGATAGCGCTTGGAAGGACAGGTTGTCCCCGACTATGATTGCCTCTTCCGGTTATCACTAATAAAAATCTTCTTTTTTGCCTAAGTGATACAAATTCTTGAGATTCAATCATATATAAATGTTCCCCTAGGGCTTGCACTGCCTCCTTTGCATGAAGACCATGCAAATCCAACTTCCATATATCATTGTTACGGTTTTTGATATTAAAGATTTCTTTAGCTGCTTTGGCATGAAGTATTTCAGCCACCATTCGTCCTGCCTGAGCCTTCAGTGAAAACCCTTGGGCAGTAAAATAATCTCCTTTTTGGTAAGCATCACGGGATGCTTTCGCATGCAAGGACGATAATTTTTCCATTCTCAAGGCATCTTTTCGCTGAATCATATAGATATCATTCTCTCTCCTCCTTTCCGGCTCTATTATTTCTTCTTCAATGTTGCAGTTCTTAACATAATTGATAAGCTCTTCAAGATTTGCTTCATCTTCATCATATTTCTCTGAGGGAATCATATCACTTTCATCAAGGTCGTCATCTACACAATCCATAATGCCTCCCAGGTTCATGTTTTTTTGATGTTGATTCATGTGAAACATACCCCAATCAAGAGAGTTGGGACTCATCAAGGAAGGGAGGACACTAGCATAAGTGATATCTGCTTCTTGTAGATCTGTTAACCCTAGTTTATGTGGTAGAGATGTCTGTTAACCTAGTTTTTATTGTGGAGATGGGAAAGAACGAGGAAGGAGAGTTAAAACGAGTGAAAATTCAAATGCCAACCGATAGATATATCGGTTGATGGATAAGGGTACAGCTGAGTCTTAGAGTCAACATGTCTCTCTCCAGTCAACTTAGAGTCAGACATTGAAATGGAGAAGTAGCTGTAGAGTAAGGTGTCTATAATCTATATCAAAGGGTATACGGTACCTAAAAGTTACTTCGAATGAATTACAAAATGCAATTCGGTCATTATTTGATAAGTTTCAATTGAACTCAAGATCTAATTTATCTATTCAGATTGAATCAATTTTTTTTTAGTGAATTTTAGATTTTTAACCAATTTAAATATAAAATATATAAAAAATTGTGAATAATCTGATAAAATTCATACCGAAAATCTAAAAATTGAATTTCATGTCCATAAAATCTAATTTAAATATGACCCATTGATACACGTGATGCACATTTTATTTGTGGGCTATCCAGCCTTTAAAACTCTGAACAATTTTTTATTTAAGTAAATTAGGCTAGGGTCCCTTTTTTAGTGACTAAATTAATTTTAATATTATCGAATTTTTAGTATAAAAAAAAGTCTTTCATTTTTAAAAAAACTTACATGCGGTCTCTATGTTAGCCTGAATTTTAAGGGATTGATTAGTTACTGATTTTTATTATCATTTTGTTTTCGTCATATTATTTCAGCCTAAAATCTAGTTAGATATATTTTTTTTGTTTTTGTTATTGATATTTTTGAGGTATTGTCTATCAATTTCGAAATTCAAACACGTGAACCAAACAATTTGGACATTATGATGACGTCTGACAATTTATGTTTACAGAGAAGACGGTACATTAACGATCTATGTTGACGATTTGTTTTTTAGTGTACCTGTCTGACGATTTGTGTGTTATGGAGAATAAGGTAAATTAATGATTTGTGTTTTAGTGTACATGTTTGACGATTTGTGTTTTATTGTACATGTCTGATGATCTGTGTTTATAGAAAAAAATGTACATTAACGATCTGTATTTTAGTGTATTTGTGTGACGATCCGTATTCTAATGTACCTGACTAACAATTATTGCGTACCTGTTATTTTTTAGTTCGAAAGTATGTGTGTCTGTTTGTGTATATGTGTGTGTGTATATAATTGTTTACCTATTTTTTTTAGCTTACATGTCTTACCAAAATCGTCACAAAAAACGATTTTTGTTGCAGTGTGTATATTATGATAACGTAGTTTTTTTGAATAGGTGTCTAAATTAAGTGATGACATTGTCGTTATTTTTTGCAATTGTAAAAAGACATTAGTTATAGAGACTTATTTCAAAAGAAAATTGACGAGTGAGTTTTTTTTAGAATTTGATGGGGCTTAGGTACCGACCTCCAAATTCCTTTTTTTTATTTCCGTTTATGCTTTATGTCAAGATTAAGCCTAACATGTCTCATGATTTTACAAAGAATAATATTATTTTAATTTTATTTATTAACCTTTTATTTATTTAATTTTTTGTTTAGAAAATATTAATATTTCATAATCCACAAAAGAATATACAAACAAAGAAACAAACATTAATATTTACTAATCTTATTTCTTGATCTTAGACATTATATATTGAACTGGTAATTGGTCTCAAATTAATAGTGAGACCCGCTATGTTAATCTTATATAGAGTGATTAAGGTCAGCATATAAAATTAACAAATTAAATTCAAATATCATTATTCAATGATGTCATCATAAATATAAATATCAACTAACATTGTGTTAAAGTAGCATTCTTTCTTTCCCAATGTTAAATTTCAAATATTTATCTTGGGATTGTAGTCCCAACAAATAGAGACGTGATTTAACTTCAAGGGGTAGATCAAGTGGTCATAAGATGAATTGTAAACTCAAAGTCTTAAATTTGAATCTTAAGTAAAGTTGAGCATAAGCTGACCCACAATTCCTGATCGTTGAAACAAAATAAAAAAATAGAAACTTGGTAATAAGATTAATAATTCATTTGGGAGTAAATAATTTTGTCAAGATATTTTTGCATAATTATGCAACAATTGATATAATCTAACAAAAAAGTTCTAACAAATTAACAACTATAATTATATTATTTAATCATGCTAGCTAATAACATAATTAGATCAACGCATACTAGTCATATTATTAGATCCCAATGGCTTTATTCTTGAAACAAGGATCTCATTATTCAGTTATCATGTCTACCCAACACATGAGAAGAACATTGGGCTGCCTTCTATAGTGGGTAAATCGAAGAGAGAAGTTTTTGCTGATATTAGGGATAGAGTGTGGAAGAAGTTACAAGGGATAAAAACAGTCGCTCAATCGATTCCTACATATGCTATGAGATGTTTCAAACTTTCAGATTATTTTTGCAGCAAGTTAGAGTCTTTGGCCTCTAATTTTTGGTGGGGCCAAAAGGAGAGGGAGAGGAAGATTCATTGAGTTAAATGAGCTAACATGTGTAAAGGGAAGAAAATTGGTGGGATGAGTTTTAGAGACTTAAGGACTTTTAATATGACAATGTTAGCAAAACAGGCTCGGAGAATTCATCATGAGACGCATACTCTTTTGCACAAAATTTTAAAAGCGAGGTATTTTTCATCGACGACATTTATAAATGTCAAGATTAGATACAAACCTTCATATACATGGAGGAGTATTTTAGAATCAAGGATGATCATTGAAGCTGGGTCGCGTTGGAGGATTGGTGATAGGTCTAAAATTTATATATGGAAAGATAGATGGATTCCTACCCCATCTACTTCCCGAGTGGTAAGCCCAAAGAATTTGTTGGAGGATGACGCTAAGGTTAGTGAGCTTATATATCCAGTTTCACATTGTTGGAAAATCCTTGTGAATGATGCTATCTTCTTGGAGCATGAAGCAGAGGTTATCAAAAGGATCCCTTTGGGTGTGTCGCCTATGGAAGATAAGTTAATTTGACATTATAATACCAATAGAAGATTTTCAGTTCGGAGTGCGTACCATTTAGCGTATGAGCAAAATTTGTTCCATTCAGGTTGTACAGGTGCTAGTTCCTCATCAAATTCTAGGGGTAATTGGGGTGCTTTATGGAATCAAAATGTTTCTAGTAAAGTAAAGATTTTGCATGGAGGATGATCTTAAATGCTCCTCCTGCTAATGAAGATTTGTAGTGTAGAAAAATTAGACCAAATGGGCCATATAGTGTGTGTGGGGAGGGTTTTGAAACTATAATGCATATTATTAAAGAATGTCCATGGACGAGACAGGTGTGGAATATAAGACCTCTTTGTCACTTAATATATTGAGTTGCTAGGAATTTTGTTGATTGGTTTTGGGAAATTATTTTGCAGCTTAAGCCAAAACTTGGTGCAACTTTCTTGGTGTTTTTTTTAGTATATTTGGCGTAACAGGAATGAGGTTTTATTCCAGCAGAGACGAAATTACCCTGTGGTGTATTGTCATATGACAATGGAATTTATTTCGCAGTATGAGCAAGCCTTGGATTTTGGTCAGGGTGCTATCCAGGAAAGTGCACCAGAACGTTGGGTTCCTCTTAGATCTGGATCCTTTAAGGTTAACTTTGATGGGATAGTGTTTGACATAAAGGGTGCTATTGGGGTAAGGGTGGTTATTCGAGATGAAGCGGGGTTGTTCATTGCTGGATGTCTAAGAAGTTAATTGGTTTGGGAGAAGTGCAAACTACAAAGTCTATGGCTGCAAGGGAAGTTGTTTTTTTTGCTAGACAAATTGGGTGTGATGAGATTGTGTTGGAAGGAGATTCATTTGTAATCATGAAGAGGATTGGTGATGATTCTGAAGATTTCTCTCTTATTGGCGCTATTATTGCAGATGTGCAACGGTCTCTTCACCTATTTATTTTTTATTCTTTGTCCACTGTTAGACTATCAGGAAATTGTGTGGCTCACCAGTTGACTCGAAAGGCTAGATTAGGTGAAAATATTGATATTTGGGAAGAAATGACACCGGATTTTTTGATATCATTTCTTCTTTCAGATTTCACTTGTTAATAAAATTTATATCGTTTCGATTCAAAAAAAAAACAAACAAATGGAGATTATCTTTGTTCCCAAAAAAAAAAATTAGAGATCATATTCAGTCAAAAACTCAAAATCATAAAATAAATAAAAAAACAGACCGCTTCTAATAAATTTTTATCAAAAATTTTCAATAGTAAATCACTCACATTGAATTCATATAATATCTATTATATAAGTGGGACCTCTATTAATATGCATGAAATCATGTGGACCTACAATATATAAATGGATCGCTATCTAAGTTTTACACCAAGTTAGAATTATTGAGAGGAAAAATAAACTTCAAGAGATCCAAATCCGTAAAAAATCCAGTTTGTTACATAGTTACGCACAAAAATAGGTGATTATAATTAATGTTTTAAAAATTTCAAAGAAGCTGTCCACAATTGCTTACTTGGACAAGTTAAAATCCACAAATGAGCCCGATAGCATGTGGGCCTTCAAATTTGCCTACAGGAGTTAGATTTGATTTTTTGAACCAGTAGTGTTATGGTTAGCAAGTTTTTTTTATCTCAAGTGATGGTACAGAATCTCTATTATTGAATATTAATAGAATCTATTTATTTGATGATAAAAATTGTATCACATCACTTGAAATAAAAAATTTGGTAAGAAAATTTGATCAGCATAGCATTATTCTTTGGGTGATTTAAAAATCGGTACAATTTTTTTGACTTATTTGTGCAAAAATACAACACAAAATTTTATTTGGGCTAAAGTACATATTTTTTAAAAATGACAATATTTTCATTCAGTAAATAGCTAATGAGTTGAAACCCTTTGTATTCCTTCTATATATTTTGGCTACAATCAAACAATGAGAGATAAAATAAGAGCATATTTTTTCTAACAATTTTTCTCTCTCTTCCTATTTTCTCTTACTCTATTTATATTAATATTACAACAACACAATTACACTAATTAGTTACATCAATCAGTTATAATTGTCATATAATACACCAAATAGTTACTCATGCGTTCTAATAAACCAAACAGTTACACAAAACAATTTCACAAAATTATGACACAAACTCAATTTGTCATTCAATTGTTTACATAAACTAAATAGTTGCACCATTTAGTATCACGACATCGTTACACCATCATGCCTTAACAATTGCATGAGACTGTGATTGTTACACCTATTAAAAAAATAGTTACACCCATTAAAATATTGTTACACATATTAAAAAAATAGTTACATCCATTAAAAAAATAGTTAAACCCATTAAAAAAATAATTACATTAATTAAAAAAATAGTTGCACTCATTAAAAAATAATTACATCCATTAAAAAAATGGTTTCACCCATTAAAAAAAACAAAGAATTTCTTTTTTTTCCTACATCCCAATAACAAATAATATATAATATCTAATAAAACATCTTGGTCAAATTTTTTTTTTTTTGTGTGTGGTAAAATTCAGTGTTTATTCACATATAATTTGTGGCATTCTAATAAAATCTCATTACCATAGAATCTTGTTGCTAAAGAAAAAGGGTTTTGATCATTAATGCCCTTATTTTACCTCTCAGTACTATTGTTAATCTTTATACATTTGTTTCTTCAAATAACTGTCAATGATGACTATATAATTTAAGGGAGAGTGTTTAGATATAAAGGTTTTTAATTCATTTGAATTTTGTACCTAAACACAAAAATTTTTATAAAATTATACTTAATAGAGTAAATAACTTATCCATACATTTTTACTCAAATAAACATAAAAAATTAAACCCACACCCAAAAAACCCTTGTACAAGTTAAAACACTGAGCGAGCCTGATTTAATTGGGCCTTGTAAATTGTAATAGGCCTTGGGAGCACTCTTTACATAAAAAAAAAAAAGTGGGCCCAAGGGCAGATTGACACATCCTCTTTGGCCTGGTAAGGGGAAACAAACTAATTTCTATTTGTTCGTTTTAATAAGTGTAAATTGGAAGTGAATTTCTCTAGATGTACTTATTTGAAGATAAGTTTTATAAAGACTTATAAAATGCTAAGTCCATGTTTAAAATTATATGTAATGACTTAAGTCCACTTTTTTTTTATTTCAAAAATATCCTTTCTTGAAAAGAAATAAATCTTTTCTCTCTCATATCTATCTATATTTATATATAAGTTAAGAATTTAACTAACATTAACATTTTTTCTCTCGCTTATCTATCTATATTCATATATAGGTTATATATATATATAGTAACATTAAAAAAAATAGTAACATTCAAATACAATAAAAAAGTTACTATGAATTTTAAAATTCAAATTCATGTTACTATTTTTTTTATTATTTTATTATTCATGTTACTGTTTTTGTTGAATATGTTACTATTCATATACTATTATTTTTGAGCAAGTTATTGTTTTTATTGACCATGTTACTACTATTATTTTTCTAAATATTAATATTCAATGTTACTATTTTTTTTTTGAATATTACTATTTTTTATATTTAAATGGTACTATTTTTTGCATTTGAATTTGAGAGAAATAATTATTGTTAAGTATATTACAGTTTTTGCTAAGCATGTTATTATTTTTGTTGAACATGTTTCTGTTATTATTTTTTAAAAATATTAATATTGAATGTTTCAATTTTTTTTATGTTTAAATATTACTATTTTTTTGTGTTTAAATGTATTATTTTTTGTGTTCAAATGATAAATTTTTTTTTTTGTAATTGAACGTTACTATTTTTTATTTTTAATGTTACTATATATATATATATATATATATATATATATATATATATATATATATATATATATATATGAGAGATAAAAGATTTTAATGTTAGTCAAACAATTAAGATTTAAGAGTTTTTAATTTTTAGTTTTATTTTACTTCTAAAGGGAATGGATAGTATAGTAAAATTGACAAGAAACAGATTTCATAAAAAATAAGTTTTCTTGACGGACTTAAGTCTAAACAAGTCCATATAAGGGGACCGACTTCCAAATTTCCCTTTTAATAATCATCGGTGACATGCAGAATATAAATGCCAACATCAACCTCCACCAGCATTTTGGCCACCCAAAATTTTCAGACATCCCTCTCTCCTCTCTCTACATGTGTGTGGTGTAACCTCTTTAATAAAAGAATAGTGTATTTAATATTATAATTTTTATCCATTTAATAAATAAGTCATATATTAGTTGATTGATTTTTTATAGGAACTTGCTAAAATTCGAAATGATTCGACATGTTTAGTAGGCCCACATATATATGGTGATAGTTTGGTAAATAGATTGAATTTTAATATAAATTCAATTAGAGTTTGAGATAAGGATTGAATTTTTTTTTAAAAATTATTCACATCCAAATTAATTATATTATATTTTACTTATTTAAATTTGCATGTTTAAATATCTAACCCGATTAAAATTTGATTTGAAACACATACACATAAATTTATGAAAAAATTGAGTAATTATGTGATAAAATTATATTAAATTTTAAATATATTTTATAAATTTAGATCTAATAAAGTTATTATTAGATTTTCTATGACTCGAATAGTTAGAATAATTTTTGATGATGCAAGAAGAAAGGTCAATTCGTACAAGGGAAAAGGTCAAGTTGACTCTCTTAGTCATCATATGCGGAGCTGACCTAGAAGAGTTCAAATCAAGTATGGGACTCCAGAGGTTGATTATCAACAACAAAAAAACTAGTAGAAGAGATACAAAAGAACTTTCACCTGCAAATCCTATGTCGGGGAGGAAGTCTTCAAAGCCTCTAATGATCAAATATATTTTAAATATTATCGAATATTTTTGTTATATAAAATAATGATTGTTGTGTATAAAGGATATATTAATTCACTGCCCTAACTAAGAGAAAAGCCTTAACATGCTCATCTTCTTTCTTTCTCAAGCAATTCAGCAAACCAGGAGAAAGAGTCCCCTTACCATGGATTAACATAGACAACCAGTGATTAATTTTGTCTCATATAATCGGTTCCATGAACGAAGAACTCACATTGATGGTAAGGGAGTCATAGACATTTCGATTATTGCAAGACATGCAAATACTTCGATCTTTTGAATAGGAGGAGGCATAGTTAATTTGTCTCTTTAAATGAGAGGAGGCATAATAAGGCCGATCCTAGGGCAAGACTAATAAATGACTGTTTAGGGCCCCAAAATTTTCAACCTTATGTTATGAGGCTCCTTTGAATGAACTGAATTTAGAGGCCCAATGTACTTTACAAATATTCTATTTAAAACATTCTAAAAAGACTTATAATGTAGGAAAATCATCTAAAAAAGTCTAAAAAGTAACGACATTTTAAAAATAGCAATCTCCCTCTCAAATTCCTTTCATTATTTCCCTCCCTCCCTAATATTCTATATAAAATATTTTAGATAGGCTTACAATGTAGCAAAATCTTCTACGAAAGCTAAAAAATCATAATGTCTAGTTTTAAAAATAGCAATCTTTCTCCTAAACCCTTTTTTTTTAATTTGTCGAGTTCGGGTTGAACTCGGGTTCACAAGGCTTTAACCTGAGTCCAACCCAAATTGAATTCAGGTTGAAATTTTTGACCCAAGCCCAACTCAAGTATTAAATACTCTTGTCCAAGCCTTAATTTTTTTGAGTTAGGCTCGGATTAAAATCGAGTTGCCCAACCCAAGTTGCACCCCTATTGAAATGTTTGCACCTCCCTTACCATGAAGGGGGTTCTTCGTTCATTGAACCGATTATGTGAGACAAAATTAATCACTGGATGTTTGTGTTAATTCATATCTTATGCATTTTTTCAAATTGTCAAAAACTTTGTTTGGATTGTTACAATGTGATGTTATATGCTAAGAATATGTTCAATGTTACAACGTGGTGTTACATAATTTTTTTTAATTTTGTTAATTTAGGCATCTAATATGACGGTAATCTTAATTGGAAATAATAATCATATTCCTAAATCCATGTATTACCATATTTGGATAATTAATGAATCAATAACTTACGTTGGGAATAAGGTCACTATTGAAATCAAATTCTCAATAATAGTGAGAATTTTAAACCAATCACCAATGGTGATAATCTCATACTAAACTTAATTGGGCATTAATTCTAAAAAAATAAAATCAAAATCAAACTCTTTTCCAAAATTTAGTTCATTCTTAAAGTCAAGCTCTCTTCCTAAAACCGTGTTCCTTTCCTAAAATAAAACTTGTTACTAAAAACAATAATGAAATAAATATCCACTCTCATACTACATTATTGACCATACCAAATACTAAATAATATATTACTACGATAATTGAAATCTATGTATCCCTTTACTAGGATTGTTCATTTCCAATTAGGATTACTGTGATCCAAACAGGGTCGTGGGGTAGCTCATTCCCACGCTATGTCCTTGCAATTGTTCAATAGTACAATGTATAGAAATGATAAATACACATAAATCATTAGGATTAAGTACACCATTTTTAACAATAAAATCCCCATATCTATTAGTCTTCCTCGCCTTTCACTTGATCCGGACTTCTCAGAAATTCTAAAATAGCTCATAGTTCTGTCAGGGATGACTCGGCATGTATAGAGTCCCGAGCCAAAAATGTTAAATGAGGTCTAATTATATTTAATATACAAATATTAAATAATGACTAAATATTTTAATATATATATATTATTTTAAAAAAAAAATAAAATGTCAAATTCAATGGAACAAGAGGCGGATGTTATGAGTTAGATAAAATTTCTATTAAATTAGATTTAGTCGTCTTCAACGATGTCTTGGACAAAATGTTTAGAAGTTTTGCACCTCTTAGTGGTATGCCTAACATAACCATGTAAATTTGCATTTTTTTAAAATGTAAAAAAACAAATTTTGTGATTTTTATACTGAAGTTTTATTTTTTCATAAAAACATACATTGTGGTGGTACATGTAATTAATTTTGTATCCAATGAAGATAGAAAGAGAATTAAATTTTTTTATTTCGATTGTAAAATAACAATTTTTTGGAGCAAATGTAAATAAGAATTCATGCATGTTTAAATACATAGACATGGTTTTATTCTTGAAACAAGGATATCAATTTATTCATTATAGCTAAGTGGGAGAGTAATACTACTTGTTCCTCTTTCTTCTAAGTGGAAACCAATTACTTGTTCCTATTTGTTCGTTTTAATCATCCGTGACATGTAAACGCCAGCATCAACCTCTACCAGCATTTTGGCCACCCCAAATATTCAGATCTCTCCCTCTCTCTCTCAATAAATGAATTGTGTCTTCAATTTTGTGATTTTCAACCGTTAAATAAACAAATTATATATGAGTTGATTAATTTTTAACACACACCGTTAAGATTCAAAACAATTCGACACGATTATTTGGCCTACATCTATATGGTGTTAGTTTTGTAAATAAATTTAATTCGAATTTGAGATTAAAATCAGGATTGAAATTTTTTAAAAAATTATTCACATCCAAATTTATTTTATTATATTTTACTGATTTAAATTTGAACATGTAAACATTTGACCCGATTAGAATATGATTTGAAACATATTCACACACACACACATATATATATATAGATATCACGAAATTGAATAATTATTGAATAATTTCTGATTATACTAGAAGAAAATGTCAATTTAGATAAACAAATGTCAAGTTGACTATGTTGGTCATCATACACTGAGCTGGCCTGAAAAAGTTCAAGTCAACTATGGAACTCCAAAAATTGATTAGCAGCACAAAAACTAACAGGAAGGGGGTAGAAAAGAACTTTAACTTACGGGCCTTATCTTGGGTAAGAGACTTGTCACGCCATTATTTTTTGAAGATCACTTGGTACTTTGGAAAAAAAAACATGTAACGACCAAATATTTCTTACATTTATGGTATAAAAATAATGATTACTACGTATAAAGGGTGAGTTTAAGAATGACAATGAATTAGGAAATAATGACAATTCGTCCAAACCTATCTCGTTTGGACTGAGAATGAATCATACCTAATCGACAGTGAATGTATATGAAAAAATCTGTATAAACTCATTCGGGAATGGAGGTGGGGATGGATTGACACTTATTCTCGCCCTGCCTCTCCCCACACCCGCGAAACCCATTAATTTTTAATATATTTATAATATAAAATATGATAAGTTTAATAAATTTATTTGACGATTTCAAATAAATTCATCAAACGGCCAGTAACATCCTTCTTAAGAATTTACCAGTTGATTTACATTACACTGAAAGCATAAGTTACCCCTATTATATATATACTAGTAATTGTCCGTACCTGAAAGCACTACATTACTTGTAAAAATTGTAAATATTTTTTCTTAAATAAAGGTAATGTATAATACAATTTCAATAATACAATGATCAAATTAATATTATTCAACCTTTATGCATAATATATACAATCAAATCTTTATATAATGAAAGTCACGTTACAACTACTACAATATACTAATTCAAAAATCTAAAAACATATAATTACTATTGATTAAACATCCATAATTGTAACATTTTTAATAAATTTTATCTCAAATTTCAAAAAAATATAACTATTTATTTTTCTGCAGGTTTCTACCTAAAGTTCATAACATTATCTTTGCACCATTTTTTCAATGTGAGTTCGTTTAACTTCTGTGAAGAAAACATTCAAACGTTTCACATGAATTCTAGTAAATGTAAAAAATTTTGGTGAGAAATTAAAATCAGTTTTCATTTAATCTCAACTTAAATATTTGTAAAAATTCAATCGAATTTAAGTTTAGGTGAGGCTATTCCCACCTCACATATTTTTATTCTCACCCTATTTAATTTCTCATTATCAAACTACTAAACTCACCCCTTCTATACCTACTCCATTAGTAACTAAGTCCACTATATATTACATACACCTCATTTAATAAGTAAACTCACCTTATATTTTGTCATAATTAAAGTTTCATTCTCTATTTCAACTCATGCATTCACAGAAGTATTTTTTCTATATAAATTTTTCTAGTAAGATACAGGTTAGTATTATTTCTCAATTTAATTCTATATTTAATTTCCTATTTGTTGTAAGGATTTTTATTATTTTCGGTATGTTTTGATATCTCTATCAAGTTTAATAATTTTTATTTATAATTTATATGTGTGTGTATATATATATATATATATATATATATATATATACGTATGTTTTTCAAATTGTTTGTATTTTTTTATCTTGTTTAGGTTTTACATCTATACTTATTATTTTTTTTCTTATTCAATTTTGTGTTTGTGTTTGATACTTTTTTTTCATGTCCGATTTTACATCCTGTGGTTTTGCGTTTTGTAGTTTTGTTTGTTATTTTAATCTTTGCTTGAATTTTTTTTCTTTTTTGTTTCAGTTTGTTTTTTTATTTATTTTCTTTTCCTTATTTCGTTCTTTTCCTTTTAAAGGGTTGTATGTAGCATGAAGTGAGTTTAGTTAATAATGAGGTGGATATAGAAATGGTAGATTTAGTTGTTTGATGATGAGAAATTAAATGGGATGGGAATGGAGATTTAGAGTGAGAATAACCACACCCTTTAAATTTAAGCAAGAATTTATATTTTATATTCAACAATTAAATTTAGCTCAATTCAAGTCCTAATCATAATTATGTCAAACCAAAAATTGATTTTAAGTTCGACTCAATAACACTTTTGTCTTAAACCTACAAACTAATTCTTATCTATTCTCGTTAACTGTGAGGCCGTAACTTTTTTTTTTTTTAATTTAGTTATTTTTTATTATTGATACGGACGAAATTCAAGGTCAATAATTTGATGGCCTAGAAGCCTGACCAGCCCAAGAGGCCCAGAGCAGAGAAGGAGGACTTAGCATCGACAAAAAACCTATAACCCAATAGTCCAGGTCCAGTCCAAACCATAAAATAATTTGGAGAATAAAAGCTCAGTCCCAAGCTATTTCTGGATGGGCAGAGGGGACCACACATCCAGAGGAGACCACCCCTGACACCTACGAAAATCTCAGAGAAAGTGGAGTACTAGGTCGCCAGAGATCATGTCGACAGCCGCGTCAGATGAACAGGGATGCCAGATGAGCAGTGATCGTGGTGGCAGAAGAAGTAGGAGGGAGTCAGAGGAAATGACAGCTGAAGGCCTTAAGAGGGGCTAATATAAATAGATAACGATAACCCATGCCAAGAGAGGACCATCTTCCCCAAAAAAAAGGAGATCAAGAACATTAAAAAGTTGAAGAGTGCAAAAGGCTAAGAGAGAGTACCTAGATACTCACCCTTTGTAAGTGGACTTTGGTCCCACGTTGCAAAAGGCACTTTGCCGATCAATGAATATACATACCCAGCGAGCAAGAGACTTCGTTGATAGTGGATATAGTCTTAGTCCTTCTACTAAGGTGAACCATTTATATTCTCAGTTTAACTGATCATAAAAGATTAATCCATAACATGCGAATCCGTTTCACAACATCATCCCAACATAGTTGGGTTTGGTCCACAAATTTCGAGCATCATCCATTACTTTTACAATCAGTTTTAATTTGATTTCAACTTGAATACTCACAAATTCAAGTAAAGTTAAATTTAACTAAGAATATATACTTTATACTCGACAATTAAATTCAGCTCAATTCGAATCGTAATTCTAATCACTTCGAACCAATAATCGAGTAAAATGAAATAATTTTTATAATTTTTGGGCAGAAAAAAAATTTGTAGGAAAACTTTCGATCGTTTGATCAATAATCTTAAAATAATCTGAGTCACGAAAAACTCCAGATAAATAATGCTAGATCTCTTAATATTGATATATTACAAATTACATATATGTTATTCACTTATTATATCATTCGAATATTATATTATTTTTATTTTAATACAAAATATGACCTATATTATAGTCATTCACTCGTTTTGATGCAAAAAATATTTATTTAAGGTCCATTTCTTTATTTAAATTTTTTAAAAATAATTTTTAATTAGAATTATAATTAATGACCTAATTAATGTGTAGTATGAGATAGAAAAAAATAAAGAGTTATAAGAGAAATATGAGTCATAGAATTGTGGAATGATTGATAGTCTTATTCAAAATATTGGGAGGAAGGTCTTTTTGTATTAGGACCGTCGGTTCAATATTTTTTCAAGTGATTTGAACCGCGAAAAATTAAAGACAAAAGAATCTAGCTACTTTATTATCACATTTCTCAATCTTTTACGCCATCAATTTCAATCGAAATTATGAAGTCAAATTAACGTTTGAGTTTATTTAAATCAGGTAATAGAGCTATGAGGTGTACATTTATCTGGTGGCAACTTCCACCCTTCAAAACTCAACATTTTATTTTTGCATCTGTAATTTATGTTAAGGTTGGCTCAAACATTTTCTCACATGCATATAGTATTGTGGATATTACCAAAAATATCGTCACAAATATAAATATTAAATTATTTTATATCAAATAGTGTAATTATTGGCTAGCTATTTTTCTATTGTTAATTTTATTTTATTTCATTTTTTTGCCTGAACTGCGGTCTAGCGAATTGTTAATTTTGTTTGTGAGTTGTTATTTATTCTTATTGTCTCACATTTTGTGAATCAATATGTTATTACTTATATTAAAATTACAAAAAATATAAAACTTTACTTTTTGAAATGATTTCATTAGTATCCAATTTTTTTATTCGGAACTAATTTGAGAACCTAATCAATTACAGTTGTTGGATTAAAAGTTAGAGCAATGTTATAGAGACCTAATTTAATGCAGTCATTGAATTAATTATAAATTTCAATGTTATATGAAGCCCACCTTTAATCTAATGATTGTATTAAATTAAGTTCTCAGATTAGGTCTAAATAACATTTTTTTAAGAGTTTGACTCTATCTAACATTAGAATTCATAATTAATCTAATTATAATATTTAATTAGGTCCTTAATCTCTATAGCATTGCCCATTAATATCCATTAATTAAATTTTCAAAATGGTTTTCATTTGTTACTTATCCAAACATAATAGCAAAACCATACCAAATGTTGGTCCACGAGAGAGAGAGAGAGAGAGAGAGAGAGAGAGAGAGTTTCTTCATCTCCCATCTTTGCTAATAATACATTTGGGAGTTAATAATCTGATAAAATATCTAACATAATAATGTGTTAGTTAGGTATGGTCCAATGAAAAAATTCAACAATTACAATAATATTATTTGATTATTTCAACTAACATTAGATCTACTCGAAGTATTTATTCCAAAGAAGATTATTCTTAAAACAAGAATATCGTCATTTTTTTCATGATATCTACTCAAAAAGGGGTGACCCACATACATGCATTTATGATAAAAGATTTCACATTTTATTATTTTGATTTCACAAAATACGGGTATAGATTTTATCAAACAAAAAAACTGAACTAAAAAAAAACAAAGAAACTCGTATTGTTAGGCAATTCAAATGTCAATTATAACACCAACCAATTACCCAAAACAAATATACAAATCAAATGCATTGAATCTCAAATATAGTTACTCCACACTGTTTCAACAAACAAAATATTATCGTAACTTCTTAAAATTTGTGTTTTTTAAAATTTAAATTTTTTATATATGCATTCAACATAAAAGAATTCAACTTTGTTATTTTCATTTGGAATTGTTAATATTTTTTAATTTTAGTTTGGGTTTTTTCTAACAAAAATTTCAAAAAATAAAATAAAATAAAATTGAAAACTAACCATTGAAAATTAGGGTTGAAACCTTAAAGGCAAACTTCAATGTTTGGAGAAGAAGATTCTGACAATGAATAACAGTTACACAAAACCAAAATGCCGAACAGTTACAAGAAATATATGATATCTTGGTCTTCCACCTTTTTAAAAAAAAAAAACTCTTTTTCATATTCAATAGGGTTTGAAACGATTATTTCTTAGTATTATCTTTATAATCTATTCATAAATTCATTTGAATCTCAAAAATACCGTAGACGAAGTAACACTCGGTTTAATACTTTTTTTTTTATCGTTTGATGCCTTATTGGAGTTGAGATTGTCGCTTGACATCTAAATGAGGTCTGTTCTTTCCTTTTAACGAATGGTCTTTTGATCATTTTCTTAAAAAATGCACTTTTGTCCAAATAACTTTCCTTGTTATAATTTATTTCATTTAAATCCAAATTTTCGTTTCAGCTTTCGTTTTACCCATATTTAAACCACCCAATGAGCCCAATAAATATGGGCCTTGAAATAGGCCCATAGAACCCAGTCTTTACAAAATCTGGGTCCAAATTACGCCGTTGCCTCCTCCGTCTGGGTTCGTCGTTTCTTTTGATCATCTGTAAACGTGTAGAAGCCAGCTTCAAAATCTTCAGATATTCCTATTGCTGAATGTAAGCTCATTACTCTCTCTCTCTCTCTCTCTCTAATTTCTCAGGTTTTTGTATGTAGAATCGTAAAATTAGGGTTTTTCGTCTCTGTTATTGTTACTCTATTTTTTTACTTTCTTTTGTATTCAATTGATTGGTTGTTGGTGCACAGTACATTACGTTTTCAGATGATATTGTTTGATGATGGTAGTTTTGGAGCTTGATTTAGAATTACAAACTGGGAATTGACCACTGTTGGACCTAAATTAGGTACATTGCAAATATTCCACGGCACAATAATTCGTACTCCAATGCAATATAATGATGAACTATAACAGATGGCAAATAAATACATTGAAGGGGCCCTCCTCCCTATGCAATCCTAAATTGATTATGCTTTCCGTTACAAATCTTTGTATCTAGAAACGTAAAGTTAGCTTTTTGTCTCTCTTTTCACTGTTACTATGTTTCTGCTTTCTTTTGTATTTCAATTAATTAGCTTTTTGTGCACAGTACATTGAATTTTACCAAGATACAGTTTGATGATTATGTGTTGGTTTTTATGACACCAGGCAGTTCTGGAGCTTCATTTTAAAATTTCAAACTTGAATTTGGGCTATTAGACCTGAATTAGGTACAAGACCAAGCTTACTCCAGTGACATATGATGATTTGGTAATATCGTAGCAATCAGGGAAGGCACTAATTGGATGCTGGCGGAAGCTGTATGTAAATAGGTATATTTTATTTCATTGTTGATTGTATCAATTTATGATTACTTGGTGTATCACAATACACACACTTGAATTCATGTATTTGTATATAGCACAGTTCTTTGCCATCTGTTCTTGTATTTATAAGCTAATTATTTAGGCATCTACTGAATCTTGATCATTGTGATCATTAAACAACTACAATTGACTTGTTCGTAATCGAATTTGCAGTCATATACATTGGATATACTAGAATTCTGCCCTATGCTCTGAGCTCAAAAACTTTGATAACAGATAGCATGCTATTATGTGATTATCAAATGTAATTGTGCCTATCAGGATATTTAGTTAATTTGTGGTAGAATTTGCGTAATGATATACTAGTCCGGTACATGGGGGTTTTTTAGGGTCTCAGTATCATTGGTTAAGACTTACTATTTGGTTGAACTTTGAAACCATTCATTGTATCCACCTTATGTTTGGCAAAGTCTGCACGACATGGGATTTAATTGTGCTAGTGACAGCTATTGGCGTGCCAGGATGCCATTGTACTTTTTGAGATGGCTCCACAAAATGTGTTAGAAATGGTTCACCAGATGCAACAGCATGAAATGTAGTTATATGAGATTCACTAGTGCAGTGTCTCTTAGATTATTTTGCTTTGTTTCTCTATGTTTCACATTCCCTCAAAATGGTTTCTCAAGCACCAACTATAGTTTGCTCCTAGGGCCCTGCGGATTGGAGTTTAACTGGAGGAAAAAATTAAGAACTTATGACTGCTACTATTGTAACTGAATAAATTTGAAACTGGACTGCAAAAATATACGCCAAATATCCCAAAGAAGTCTCTGCTCCTCTTTCAGAAATGTTTAGAAATTATATTATATGTTGATATTGGTCTGACACACTATCATCGAAAAATTGCTTGGAGCTGAAGTAGTTCAAGATTCTGCATGCCTATTAGAGAAGCCTCGTGTGACTAATAACAGCAAATTTCTCCATGCCTATTAGAGAAGCTCCGAGTCACCAATAGGCTCCTGGCCTCTTTATGTGACCATAGTTCAATTCAATTGTCCTAGTTTTCCAGAAAAAATTTGGTGAGAACTTCCATACAAATGATATCTTTGATAATTTACTCCTAGTCTCATCCAATAATTCACAAAAAACAACACACCAAGGACAAAGTTGGCAGATGAAAAAAAGATTCTTAAGCGTTCAAAGTTTTTCAGTTTTGCGGTTTCTCTGATAATTTACACTGCTCAGTTTGTTATAGGATTAGGATAAGACCTGGCTGCGCCAATCTCTGCATATATACATGCTTGCACATGAGTATAACTGTAATTGCATATCTGACTCCGCTCTGCCAATCTTGGTTTATTTCACTGAACAGACCTGGTTTGTTATGAAGATGCTCTTGTTGCAGTCCTTCCTTCTTTCCTTGGAATAAAGAACCTTCAATTGATGGTTTCATCCTTTTTTTTTTTTGCTGGCTTCCATTTTCTTTTGTGAGCAAATATGTATTTGCCTTATTATAAATTGGATGGATTACTTGATTGGCATGTTGGTCTATAAACAGATTCATTTGTAGGATCATTTGGTTCTGACTAGTATATATCTGAATCTTGGGACCAAAACATTTATTTTGTTATATCGCACGACAGAAGTTAAATCTTAGTACCATTGTTTTGGCTGGTGCAAAATGGAATCAGCGATTGGTTCTATTTTTATTGACGTATTGGGTTCTGTTCTGTTGTATTATAATGCGCTACACACCATATGACAAGTCATTTAATAAATGGAACTTGATGGATGAATAGGAATTACCAGATACATTGATCTTTTAGTAAAGTTATCATATGTTCCGATGAAACTATAATCTCTACACTGCATACATAATTCAATCAGTCTGGTACATCTAATTGGTTGTTTTATGTAACCACAGCATAAGTATAGTTGTATTTAATGATCACGTGGCAATGCATTTAACAAATGATTGTTCTTTAAATGTAACAAACAAGTACATTGCATGCATTGATATAAGACTACAGTTCTGCTCAAACAGCAAAATTTAAAGCAATAAGCGACCCCACAATAAAAGGAAAGAAATTATATTAAGTTAAATTACGCTCAAATTCTCGAAGTTATATTAAAACTTCCTTGACATTTCAAAAACTAACACAGAAAACTTCAATTTGAAATGATAATTTTATTATAACTATCATTAATGCCAATTGCTCATAATATGTTTCTCAATCTGTCTAATATTAGGTTGCAGTAGGAATCTAACAAAAACAATAGATTTGATCAACAATAGTACTATGCAATTAATGCAATCAACTTTTCTATACCGCCAGACAACTGGTGTCTCCCATATATCCATGCAATTGCAAGAGAGGAAAATAATTCCACTCTTCGTAAATATTCGACTGGCAGACATTCACTTGGGTCGTACTGTGATCGCCCCAGGTCCTGAGTCGTCATAGTCATATCCATTCTCACTGAGAAAGTTTCTAATAACTGTTGGAAGGACAGGTTGTCCCCGACTGTGATTGCCTCTGCCTGTTATTACCAATAATGATCTTCGTCTCTGCCTAGCTGATGTAGAAACTTGAGATTCAATCATCTTCAAGTGTGCCTCTAGAGCTTGAACTGCCTCCATTGCATGAAGACCATGCAAATCTAACTTCCACATGTTGACAATTAATATTTCTTTGGCTGCCTTCGCATGAAGCTGCATGACTTTCTTTATCTGCTATTAGCGAAAATACATATGCAGAGAAGTTATCCCCTATTAAATAAGCATCATGTGATGCTTTCGAATGAAGGGAGGCTAATTTAGCCATCGTGAATGCATCCCTACGATGTATTAGATATACATCATTTTCTTTTTCTTGGGGTAACTCTACTATTTCTATTTGCTTAATGTACTCACTAATAGCACGACTCAGTTCTTCAATATTCACATCATGGTTTACATCAACAATGGCATCATCGATCAAATTTTCATCATCTGTTGAAATCCTCATACACACCATTGATATCAATTTTTTGGTGCCGCTCGAGATCAAATACTGCCCTATCTGACATATTAGGGCTAATCCATGGTTGGCTAACATGAATAATGGTCATCTTCGAGTGTATCGGTCGGTCGGTCGGTCAAACTAGTGATGTAAACTTTCTTTTCTCTCTGATTAACCCTAATTGTTTTCCGCATGTATATATTTGGGAAACATCTATCCCAAGTTCAGTAGGAGAGTAAGTGAGTGAGAAGATATCTTCTGGATATGATAACGATGAGTACAGGGATTAAAAGGAAGGTTCGTATCATTTGAAAGTGTGAATTACACTTTGTATCCCAAAAGATTTAAGAATTTTTTATTTTATATCTTTAATAATTAAAATTTTCATATTATACCTTTAATGTATTAATTAAAAATACTATAATATTTTCATTTTTTTTTTTACTTATTCCATCAACATATGTAGAGTAATTTTTTATATATTAAGCAACCAAAAAGTTATATTATAACACTTTTAATATATTAGAGATGCAATATAAAAAATTTAAACTTTAATGGTATAAAGTTAAAAATCTTCAATTTTTTAAGGGTCAAAGTGAAATTCCTCCCATTTGAAATGACAATGCCGTCACCAAATAAAAATAGGAAAAATTTTAATCACACCCCCTCTAGTTTATCATATTTTCAAGGACACCCTCTCTAGTTTCTGAATCTTTAATAACACCCCTTCTAGTTTAATTTAAACATCACTAACACCCTCTTCTATTAAACTACCATTTCTAACAAAACAAATTCATCTAAAATACCAAAAATGCCCCTACATAACCTCAAGTAATTTTTCTACATAAAATTTATTAAAATTCGAGCTGTTAGAATTTTAAAAAAAATTCATAAATAACAATTTTAGTAAATAATTTGTTATTTACTAATTCGTAAATTTGAAAAAAAATCGACCCTATTAATATTTATTTTTACATATTAAAATTTGAGTCAATTTGAACTTTACTCGAGTTGTTAGTGTCGATTAAAATTCTCTTTCGAGTTGATTAAAAATTATATTTTTTAACTTATTAAAATTCGATTTATTAAAATTTAAGTCAATTAAAATTTATATATTTTGATATATTAAATTTATGGGTGATTAAAATTCAATGCGAATTGATTAAAATTTGATTTGAGTTGATTAAAAATATTTTTTAATTGGCTCATACAAAATTTTAATTAGCCCAAATTTTAATAAGTAAAAAAAATATAATTTTTAATTGGCACAAATTTTAATATGTAAAAAAATAAATTTTAATTAGCTTGAATTGAATTTTAATTGGTTCAAATTTAATTAGGTAAAAAAATTTAGAAAATAGATGGGGTCTCATTAAAAATATACTTATCTAGAGGGGGTCTCATTGAAAATATGATTATCTAGAGGGAGTGTGGATAAAGTTTGTCCTCAAATATATCATGGACAATTTAGTAAAATTACATTCTACTGAATATTTTTAATCTGATAGGGGATGTTATTGAAGATTTAAAAATTAGAAGGAGTATTTTTAAAAATATGATAAACTAGAAGAGGTGTGATTAAAATTTTTCCAATAAAATATTAGACTTCTCCTTTAACTGGACAAGACAACTCATTCTTTTTAAGGGTCTAGCTAAGTGTTGGTGTCATAAATGTCTTTCTTCTATCAAATTAGAGTCAGACCGTTAAATGGAGAAGCAATGGTGACCCAATAGAAATTGAGGCTTAAAACTAGAATTTTAAATGAGATTCCTATTAATATTTAGGATAATAATACGAAAATATAATGTATAATTATTAGATATTTTATAGATAATTGTGGTGCAATTTAGTTCCAACTTATTATTGATTTTGAAATCGGACAACATCAGACAATTAAATAGATACAAATTGTGAAGTTAGGATGAATTAATTGATTAGAGTCTCGAAGAGAGATAGAGATAACGACATAGAGTCAAAGAAAAACAATGAGAGTGGGAGAGAAAGAAAGACTTGAAAAGAGGCAACGAGAGTGGGAGGCTGAAAAATTGCTACTTTTAAAGTTAGACATCAATATTTTTAGATTTTTTTAAAAAAAATTGCTACATTTTAAGCTTTTCTAGAATGTTTTACATTAAATGCTTGTAAAGTATATTGGGCCTGGTTCATTCAACGGGTCCCATAACATAGGATTGAAAATTTAATTGGGATCTCTAAAATTTTGGGGCTTTATGATTCTCCCATTCAAAAGGACAAATTGACTAGGCCTCTTCCTATTTAAAAGATTGAAATGCGTGCGCATCTCGCAACGATTGAAATATAGGGGTGTATTTCAGACGGGTTGGACGGGTTGGATAATTAATCCTACCCTAACCCTAGGAACATAATCTTTAATCTTAACCCTAACCCTACCTCGAATTGGGGAACTCAACCCGAGCACTGCCCGAGTTTAATTCAGGCAGGTTCGGGTTGAATTCGGGTTAATAATTTCGGACTGATTTCGTGTTATTTTACTGGTTTAATTCGGGTAGAGCCCAAAATAAACTTGTTATTTTAAACCTAATACATATATTATATAATATTCACCTAAATTAACAACTAATAACTTTAACCAAGTTTTTAACAAGAAAGACTGAGAGAACGAGAGAGACAAAAAATGATAGAACAAAAATGAAAAATTAGTGCTAATGCTTTATATATACTTATATATATAATTTTTTTTTAAATTTGTCAGGTTCAAGTTGAACTTGGGTTCACAAGACCTTAACCCGAGTTTAACCCAAATTAAATTTGGGTTGAAGTTTTTGACCCAAGTCTAATTTAAGTATTAAAATTTTTTGTCTAAATCCTAATTTTTTTGAATTTAACTCGGATTAAAATCGGTTGCCCAACTCAAGTTGCAGCCCTAGCTCCCAAATGTTTCATCTATGAGGGTTATTCTCGTCATTTACCATCCTTCTTTACTCTCTCCGAGCAAATGAGAGTTTTGTTTCTCATTTCCTTCCACTTCTTTTTGGGAAGTCATTTCCTTCCACTTCAAACTTCAACGATGGTGTTTTAACGTTTATGTAAATTTTCACACAGATTAAATGTTTCTTCACAAATCAAGGCTCATTCAGGAGGATCTGTTCATACTTTTCTATGAACTAATGGACATTTATATGATTTACACGTTCTGGGTTCAAGTAATTCTCTAAATCCAATCTGGGTATTCCCTAATTTTGCAAAATGTTCATCATTCGATTATAAACCTCAGAAGGGCAATCAGTGAAGTTTCATCGGTTTCAAACCCAGAAACACTACGTACTGTAAATATGAGCGTTGCTTCTTCTTATAATCCTCAATTTCTCACTGCACCCATGCAATTCGATGCCTATAGTCTTGAGCACTGCCCCCAATTTCAGGTTTCTGACCAACAATGTGAAAATATTTCTTATTCTGAGCACCAATCTTCCAAGAGGCCTGGATTTTCTAGACCAATATTGGATTCAAGGATGCCACTGAAAAGAGCGAAGATGACTTGTACCGTTGAGACTGAAATGTGCTTGCTATACAGAAGGGGTAATTGCACTTATGGGGATAAGTGTCACTTTGCCCATGGAGTTGAAGAAATCCGGAGGCTACCATATAAAATGACTGACATTGACATTTTGACCAATGAGGATCACAGGATTATCAGTAAAATGAAACTGTGTAGGAAGTTCTGTAATGGAAAAGAGTGCCCATATGGGGATAGATGCCATTTTCTTCATGTAGGTCTCCAGAAAGTAAAGGGAGATTTGGGTCTGTCTAGGAAGAGTGTGGAACTAAACCTTGTGACTACTGGGTCTGCAGGGGATTGCAAAAATGGGTATGAACAATGGGAATGCCAGATGTTTGGGAATTCAACTCATAGAGATAAACAACAGGATCAGAAGCCAATCTATTGGAAGACGAGGCTCTGTAACAAGTGGGAGAGAACTGGTAATTGCCCATATGGCGTGAAATGTTACTTTGCTCATGGACAAGCAGGTATTCTAACTGTGACTTGCTTGATTTATCGATTGTTAATTCTTCTTGCTTTGAAATTTTCAAGCTTACTCTAATACTGTTGCCTGGGTTTGCTCAAACCAGTCAGTCAAAAGATTATTGGTTGCATAATAACTCTTTTTATTACATTTACGGGCTATTAATCCACAGATATATGGCTTATGTCATCTCTCAGACAGTATTATTTCATCTTATTGAAACCTTTGTTCTCTTTCTGGGGCGTTCGGTCTCAGCCAAATCTTGGGTTCCATTTCTTGAAGCACTTGGATGTTAGATGGTGTCAAACTGTCAATAGGTAGATAACACAGCATAGCTGATTGCACTTGTGAATTGATTTTTCATTTGAGATTTTCTGTGAGGAAACATGAATTGCATTTCTCTACTTGGTAGTTATCCATTACGTATTGAGGGACATTATAGGTTTAGTAAAAGAGGACAAATGCAGAAAGTTTTGGCCTTCAACATGATTTATTGTGGAGGATTGAAATAGCATTGTTTTTGTCACCCCCACCCCTTCTCACTCTCTATAGTTACACGCGAATTTTGTGACAAGACCTGAACTAAAAAGGCTTTCATAAGATCCTCATGTTACTCGACCAACCAAAATGATCTCCTTAGTTTTCTTTTATCCAGAAGTAGGAAGTTAATATCACCTTGTGTTTTATACAGATGACAACAATTTTCTAGAGGCCCTAGTTTTAATCTCGGAGTTGTTTTTTCTCTATGGAAAGATGTCCTATTGTCTGTAAGGGTGGAAAAACTTTTGGTTAGCCTAACACGTTAATTTTATTGATAGAACTACACAAGATTGGCTCTCACCTTGCATTGGAATCTGGGAATGTTTGCCCTTCAAAAGCTCTTGCTACCCTTGCCAATGATGGATCAGTCACTAAAACCAGGATGGAAAGTGAAAAACGGCAAGTGCAAGGTAAGAAGTGCTTATTCAAGCGTAAAGAAGTTGAGAAGATCAATGGCATCTATGCAGATTGGGTTGATGCTCTGCCCCTTGTGCACTGTTCATCGGCCAAAGTGGGAATTTGAATTTAATTTTGATTCGTGTCATATATCATACTTCAAGTTCAAAGGAATTGCAATTTGGTCAATTTGAGGCTGTTAATAGAGTGACCGACTTTACTCAGTTGTCACAATACTGAGATAATGGACATACCAATTGTCTCTTAAGAGTGGTGAACTACTTGTACAGCTATTATCAACAGCTGAGGGGAATTACTTTGCATACCCCCTTTAGAGACTCATTTTCAATATAGTTTCTGATTGTGGCAGCTGAAGTTTTTAAGAATGTCTTCTATAATTTTTTGTTTTCCCGAAGATGGGGTTTTCATCTCTACGGGGTTTTGAGTGAGATTCACTACTTGTTGGATTATAAATGTTATTCAAGGGTTCCTTTGTTGATATTAATGCATTCTTAGTTAGATTTCTCACTATCCGATTCCAAAAATGTTGAGAGAAGACTTGTTTGAGTTAAATAATTTAATACTCAATGCAATCATTTTGAGAAACTGTCAAAACCGAAAAAAGAAAAAAGATAAATTTACTCGGGCATTGTTGGTGCGTAAAACAATTGGATTTGGAACACTTTTA
Organism: Ilex paraguariensis; assembly: GCA_963454935.2. Lineage (NCBI taxonomy): Eukaryota > Viridiplantae > Streptophyta > Magnoliopsida > Aquifoliales > Aquifoliaceae > Ilex > Ilex paraguariensis. The sequence goes on from CAUOFW020001575.1 coordinate 62,759, forward strand.
ATATATTTTTTTCACAATTTTCTTTAATGCAAATACCGTCATGAATTCAAGTGGGTCTCCTACATATTAAGTGGATCCCCCACCAATACAAAGTGATATATCAATATGAAAAATTGAGAAAAATAATAATAAAGGATATCAGAACCCAAAATAAGGGATCACGATGGGTCAAACACCTGCCGTAGCAGCTCAAAACATATGGTTACAGTCAAAAAAAATAAAAGAATCGAATACGTCCTCTCACTTTCAACCTAGGTAACAAATATTTGTGGCACGTGTACAAAATCCATTCCAATTTAGACTTGATCTTGACCTACTTCCCTATCAATTGTTAGTTAATCAGCCATCGCGTGTGCCACAGAAACTAATACGTTAAAAATTCTCAGACAATACAACGACGTGAAAAAAAACATAGATTTGAGAATGTAGTCACACCTTATGGGCGTTCGAACTCATTTATTTTTCGCTTTTGCATAGATCCAGAATGGATGAGCAATGCGCTTAGGTTTGCAACCGCGGATTATCTTTCTGACATCTCCTCTAACAGAAAGGAAGGCCAAAACAACAGCAATTGAGAATGTTGGATAGAAATAAATAGCTTTGGTCGGATCGCTGGCTGCATGTTTCAGGAGAGAGAGTTCCTTGGTGAGTCCCCACATGAGGAGACATATCCCAAACAAGCCCACTCTGCTTGGTTTTATGATGCCTAAGAATGCTCCTGCCACACACAAGTAGCTTCCTGCAAGAATCTGGTGCAACCCAAAAAAGAAGTATAGGTGGAGTTAGAGCAAAGAAAACCCAACATAACATGAACACCAAAATAACATGATTCGTTAACACAAATAATAAATAGTTTGGATTAGTACCAAGTAAGAATAACTCGATTTTTGACATGATAAACACATTTAGATGGTATTGTATTTAGTTTTTGTCTATTTTCTTATCTAATATTGGCTGAATTGTTAGTAGTGGTTTTTGATTTAGGTTTACTAGAATGTGGATCAAATAGATTTTTAATTGATAAGAGACCAAACGTTTAGTGAATTTAATGGACAAAAAATAGTCCTAGTCTTGGGATTTTGGGTTCACGAGTTAACTATGTTAACCCTAACATAATAAGATCTTGAAAAAAAGGACGTGACTTGAATATGTCACTGAGCAAGAATAACATGACTTAATTACCACTCAGAGATGAATCATGTAAGTGGCTAGAGTCTAATGAATGGGCTATCCATTTTTCTGAAATAGACCAAAAAAAAAAAATGAGAAAAACTAGCTCAGTTCTCCCATGAGGCATATGCATTGAAAAATAACTGCTGGAGAATACAAACCTCCAGGTGCTGAAGATCAGTTGTGGCAGGACCTTCCTTGGCATGGTGGAATTTATATGCATTTAGCAGGTTATCATAGCCAGGGATGGCCTTTTCCTTTACAATAGCATTTGCAATGGCTCCTGGGTAGAGAAGGGATTTCACTACAACTGCAGGAAGGACTTTACTTGCAATCAACTGAGAAGAAGTCACCTCTATTGGTGATGTACAGGTACCAATTCTGCATGGCAATCTATGAAACAAAGAACAGAGCTCAAGCAGTCATAAATCTATAATAGTCGAACAGAGCACAAGCAGTCAAAAATCTATAATAGTCGAACAGAGCTCAAGCAGTCCATATAAGTTTTAAATGGCAATGCACTCGGGTTTGTTCAGTGGTTGAATAAGGATCAAGATGTCTTGAGTTTGGGTCGCGTTCAACACATAAAATTCAGGTTCTTCCCATGCACGCGGTTAGCTAATTATTTCATATATTCAAGATTTGGGTTAAACATGAGGGTCAAAGATGTAATGGAAATGGTAAATAGCAGCTATAGCAGTTTTCTATTTCCTTTTTTTTACTATAAGTAGCAAAAATCAGTGGAGATCAAGGTGGATATATTGAGGAAAGCAATAGTATTTCGTCGACTTTATTAAACAATACTAATTTCTAACATGATTCTTCCATTTTCCACAAGAATCAAAGTTGTTCAAACTGGTTTTTGGCCCTGTTGCACTGAACCACATATCTGACTGAGCTCAATAAAGAGAGTGAGAAAGTTTATTAATCAAATAACATTAACAAACTGTAAATTCAAACGTCCTGAATTCGAATCTTGATAATCCATGGATGACTTGCTTTTGACCAGACTGAGGAAGGAATTAGTTGATGTGCACGTAAGCTGGCCTGACCCTCTGACCATTGAATCCAAAAAAAAAAAAAAACAAATATCTAAATTCAGAGACCATAGAGACAACTTGATGAGCATTACTGAAATACTTGTTAAAATAAAATTGAGGCATCATGTCCATAGTTGTTTAATGAGAAGAACAAAAGAGGGGATATTTTTTTTCCAGTGGACGATGGTGTATATATACTACAAAATATGTAAGAAAGTCAAAAAAATCCAGTTGGTTTTGATATTAAATTTCCTAAACATGCAGGGTAATTTGAGAGAAATTATCAAATATTGTTGAACAATATTTTCAGAAAAAAATCAAAAATGTTTTATTTGGACAAAAACAGAAATCAACACAAGAAATATTTTTGTTGCACAAATTTAAAAAAATAATAATAATATTGCGACTAACAGTCTGATGATGAAGTAGATAAATAAAGAGGATTTTTTTATTATTTTTCAAATAGAGTTTAGCATTATGAGATTTTTTACCGATCTAATTTTTTTTCTCCAATGGAAAATGATAATTAATAAACTAACGAAAACACAGATCGAAGTGATGAAATAAATTAATTGACGAACACAAACTGCATTTAGATTCATAGATTAAGCGAACAAAAACAGGAAATTATGGGATATTGAATGCAATTAAATTACCTGAAAAGAGGAATTTGAAAGATAATTAGGAGGAAATATACGCGAGAAGCAATGCGGGAAATGATTCTTGCCGTTTTCTTTGATGAAGCCATGGTGGCGGGTAGTTTTGAAGAAGAACATGGATCATCTTTTTGGGGCCCACTAAGGCGGAGGTGAGTTGAGGGCCATTCTTCCTTTAGGTTAGGTACACGTGTCAAGCACGTGCTAACCACGTCTCATGAGCTTTGTTTTGTGATTAACGCGTGATTAATTTATGGAACTAGATCATAATTAATGGCATGTACCAAACACTTTTTTATTCCATTTTTACATCATACACCATAAATTCAAGTAAAATTTGTTGTATATATGTTCTTATTTTACTTATTAATGGTGAATGATCTGCTAAAAAAAATGGAGGAAAAAAATATTGAAAGAGATTTAAATCCCTATAATTTCTATTAGCCGAATAATCTAACATACTTGTTTATTTTCTTGTTAGTAAAAAAAATTAAAATAAAAAAGAGCAATGTTGCACAACCTAAATTTGTGATCTCGACTGACATTTCAAACCAATAAGAACCATTGGATTAGTAGATCTTAATTAAAAAAATTGATGAGATCTACTCATTCAATAATCCTCGTTCATTTGGGTTGTCATTTGTAATTCTAATTTGGGTTGCATAGTATTTTGTATAAAAAAAAATTTGCATTCATCTCATGGGATCTTACATTCGGTGTTTGGATGAATTAATTCAATGTGAATTGTATGTATGTTAGGCCTATTTTATATTTTTTATTATATAAACGGTCTGACCAGTTGACCCAATAGTTAAATCAATAAACCATTGATCCAATCTTTTTATCGATTCGATGGCCGGTTCGATTACGATAATATTGCAAATAGTCCCAAATAGTGTTGATGAGCAGTGACATCATCATTCAGATTCATATCTCCTCCCCGGTCCGTTAGTCCCATATTTACCACAATTAATTCAAGTAGATCCAGCACAAATAGAAGATACCTAATTTATTATTCAAAAAAAAATCAGAATAAATACATAGAAAAAGATACAAATCTGAAATAGCCCTGTTTCAATGCATTACAATTCAAGCAACTACAAGGTGACCCACCTAGTTAATAGTTGTGAAAGTGGGATGAAACTGTAGACCTAATAATGTTCTTATAATCCTCATTTTCTTGGGGTAGTTATGATGAGAGCGTCTTCCTTGGGACCTTGAACTTTCATATAATTAGGAGAAAACTCTAAAAATTTTAAGGAAAGATTAAGTGGTAATACGAGTGAGTTGTAAATTTAATTATATTAAATTCAAATTTTGATAATTTTTTAGGATTAAACTATGATAAATTTACTCATAAATACTATAATTTTGAACTTGTCTTCAATTTGAGTTAAAAAAAAATTAATTACAATGTCCATAAAACTCTTAAGCGTAGAAGAAAAGCTTAAAAGCATGATGACAGTGAGAGAACAAAGAAAAAGGACATTTTTTATTAATTTCTCTTGCCCTTTGAGACCTTCCAAGAACCATCTCGTTTGTATTAACAATGGACAAAGAATAACAGAGGAGGTACAGAAACAGATAAAATAACTGAACACTCAACTCACATGTGGGTCAGATTTAGTTTCTGTGGCTCACCCATCCCTATGCAATGCAATAATTCACCTTCAATAATAGTTCAGCCACCAAAACTCGGGCTTTTTGCTTATATATACACATCCATGTCATCTTCGTTCAAGAACCTTAGTACCTGGCCCAACATACTATGTGGAGCAATCTCCCCTTTGATCTCCTTGCCTACATCTTCTCTTTCCTTTCTCCAGATTCCTTGGCATGTGCCCGGTCGGCCAACCGGCATTGGCACACGTGTGCCAAGTACTCGACGGAGACGCAGCGGCACCACCCTTCATGGTTCATAGCCTTGCCAACGCGCCACCGTGGCCTCTCATGCTATGCTCACAATCCAGTCGACAACAATTGGCACCACCTCTCTCTCGATTTCATTCCCGACACAACACGACCCATTGCTTCCATTCGTGGTCTTGTACTCTTTAGAGCTACTAGTACCTCAGCCCTCCAATTAGCCATATGCAATCCATTTACTAGGCAATTTAGGCACCTCCCAATGCTGAAAGTGCCACGGACCAATCCAGCAGTGGCTGTGGTAGAATCGGACCCGACTCATCATGTTCCGGTTCATAACTTTAAGGTCTATGTTGCCGGAGGGATGTCGGAGGCACCAGCTGGTGGTGCCTCGTACGAACCCACATTGGAAATGTACGATTCACAACATGACACATGGAGGGTTATCGAATCGATGCCAGTTGAGTTTGCGGTTAGGCTAACGGTCTGGACACCCAATGAGAGTGTGTATGCCAATGGGGTCATCTATTGGATTACCTCTGCCCGTGCCTATAGTATAATGGGCTTCGACATTGGATCAAACAGGTGGAGGGAATTGAGTGTACCAATGGCAAATAAGCTCGAGTTTGCGACACTGGTGCCACGAAATGGGAACTTGACACTGGTCGGTGGCACGTGCGATGGTGAGGCACGTATATGGGAGCTTGATGAGGATGATATTTGGTGCCTGATTGAGAAGGTGCCATTTGAATTGGGGATGAGATTATTAGGGGAAAAGAGAAGTTGGGGTAGTACTAAGTGTGTGGGAATTGATGGTGCAGTATGTCTTTATAGGGATCTTGGGTCAGGAATGGTGTTTTGGAGAGATGTAGATAAGGGTAAATGGGAATGGTTTTGGGTTGATGGTTGTTCAATAAGAGGCAAGAAACTGCAAACTTTCCCCATTAAAGGTGTGCTTCTTCACCCAAATCTGGCTTCTTCCTGTCTTCTGACTGTATGATTTGTAATTTTGTGCACCTGAAGTCATTTTGCTGCAATGCAATGCTTATTTTTTAGGGTTAATTACAATCTGCATCTGCCAACTATATCCATTATTGCAATCAATTTTTTCTGGTTTCAAATGATGTAATTTATCCTTTCCAAGTTTCAAGTAGATTAAATTGACTAATAACAGTAGTTGAACACCTAAAAGAACTATTATACCTTCCATCTTGTACATTATTTCTCTTTTTTTTTTTTCAAAGATACCAATTTTGTCCCTAAAAAAATAAAAAACAAAAAAGCCAAGACAAAAAAATAAGGAAACTTTCGCCTCCTCTTCATAAGGAAGAGAAGGCTTCTACGGTTCTACCAGAAGAGGAGAGGAGAGGAAATGAGAGTTAACCATTCAAGATAAGAGAGAACAGATAGGTGTAAAGGGTAAAAAGAAAAGTACAAATATTTGGTACACAGGAAAAAATAGGTGTAAAGATAATTATTCCTTTTCAACAAAATAAAAATCACGTAAATTTAACATGCCCAACTTTTGTCAATTTTTATTATCTAAAAATAACTATTAAAGTTAATTGCAAAATATTTGAACTTAAAGGAGCTATTTGTCAAAATTAAACCCCGAAAGAGTGAGTTGCAATATTTCCAATGTTAAAAGGGGATAATTTGTAATTTATCCTATTTTTTACTGTCCAAAAAATTTCAAAAAAGAAAGATGGCATTTACTGTAGAGAAAAAAGATACCTGCCAATTTATGAATGAAGTAACCAAAGAGCATCCACATTAGATTCTTCAGTCTCTATCAACAAATGAAAGCATGAATAGAGATTTTTCTTTTTCAATTACATGGCAATTTATAATGAAAGTTTTCACATATGGTAGATGACAGTCAAGTTAGACCATTCTTGATATAAGTCCACTTGCTTTTCCATGAAGATATTGTTCATTCATGGACTTCGCCATGTGGACCATACAGACCTCCAAGCTGTTGATTTTACTGGAGTTCAGTACAGTTTTGGTCTGGTAATAAGCAACATTAATCGTGAATACTGGAAGACTGCAACAGTTAGGTCAGCCAGTGAGCTCTTCCATTAAACCCTGTTGACCATGAGCATACTGAGAAAGTTAGGACTTGGCAAATCCGCATAGTAGAAATAGATAATAAAAGTTAGAAGGATGAAACACCTGAGAGATATACTGCTCAGCATCAGTTCGCCTAAGAAAAAGAATTGCGTGGCGAGCTAGGTTGGCTAATTGATCACTAAGCACAACATTACCAATATCATCTAGCACCCTCACCTTGATGTAGGGATCTTTGGGTGGCACCATATCCTTGCAAACACATGAAATAAGACAGTTTAGGTGGTTTCCAATTCGGCTCAACAAAGGTCCCAACTTAGGAGTCGACTAAATAAATCATGTATTGTCATTAAGCTTTGTGTAGGGATGTGTTTACAATCTAGGGCCACGTTTTCCATAGTTGTTCCATTCCATATTGTTTACATGTATACTGGAACAAGACGGAATAGACAAGTACAAGAAGCAACTCCGAAGGAGTAAGGATTCTTGAGTGGAGTTATCTCTGCTAGAGAATCTCCATCATCTAACTTTCTAGTATTACACGGTCATAACGGTAATTCCAATAAAATCTCCAAAATAAATGTTTCTATTAAATAGATTGAATATAGAGAAATAAGATGCAAGCACTTAAACAGACGTTATATTTCATTTATCAAGGCCTTCACTGGATATAAAAGTGGTAAGCAATTGAGCATTGTGCAAGTAGAAAAAAGAGAGCAAGGAAGCAGAACTGAAAATAATAGAGTATGATGATACTTAGAGCAATTCCCAAGTTTGAGCTCAGGAGTGGAGGTCAGATGCACAGAGCTCATAAAACCAGAATAAAACTCAACCCAATCGAAACAGCAACGGAAGTAATAAAGAGATAGCTATTTGTCAACAGAAACCCTAGAGACAGCAAAGAGTCATAATCAAAGCATAAAACTCTCATCCAGGAAAAATTTCCTCCTAAGATCAAGGAGGATTCCTCGGATAAATAACAAAGATCTCGGGGCGGATCCCGCAAAATTAGGAAAAGCCCTATAAATACTATGTAACGCCCCCAACAGAGGGGCAGGACCCTAGTATCACATCTTACAGTCTGTAAACCTTTTGGTATAGTAAAGAGTGAAGGAAGGAGCAAGAATCTCCATTGAAAAATGGATTGGCCGAGCTCCCGAACTGGTGAACCACTATATTTTTACTGTGTACACCCTTTAATCCCCTCAATATTTTATTGTAGCATCATACATGAGCCTCGAAACTCTGATCCACGCTCATCTCACGTTACCTGCACCTTAAGCTCATCCACGTTGAAATACACCATCAGTTTGGCGCCGTCTATGGGAAAGGACTATTCCTGTTATAAATAAACTGATCTTTCAGTGACTAAGGATTTCAACGCGAAACATGAGCCGAAGTCAGACAAATCCACCACGGATGCAAGATCAACAAGAAGCTACTAATAACAGACAACCTGAGAACGTCCAGGAGACCAATCCATCCGTGGGGGGTCTCCCCATGAATAACGAGATGAAGACCCTTCGTCTCGTCAATCAACGCTTGCTGAAACAAAACGAAGAACTCTTAAAACTCTTACAACGCCCACAGGAGACGCGATAGGCTCAAGAAGGACAGAACAACCCACCACCTAGGGAGCAACCACACCCCGACCCCCTCAAGGAAGTCAACGAAGAAGGGAAAAATAGCCAAACCATGGGGCTAGAACCTCGCATACCCCCCAGGAATGGACACAACGAAGAAGTACAAAGTCAGAATGACAGGGACGAGAGGAACGATTTTTTCCCCTATCAACAGGAAAGGAGAGAACGGTACTAGGAGCAGCGCTTCTAGGATATCCAGCAAGAGCTCAGCCACATGAAAGAAGCCGTGATAGGCAAGACTCCAATTACGATGGATGCCTTGGTACAACAGACTGAATCTCCATTTACCACTGGCGTGCTGTATTTTCCCCTTCCTCTGAAATTAAGAGTACCGCAGATAGAGGCTTTTGATGGAACAAAAGATCTCGTAGATCACCTTAAAACTTACAAGAACCAGATGGAGTTGTATGGATACCAGGATCCAGTGCGCTGCAGAGCCTTTGCCATCACGCTAAAAGACTCAGCCCTGGCGTGGTTCAATAGGCTCCCCCCTACCTCAATTTCCTCCTTTAAGGAGCTGTTCATATCCTTTGTATCTCACTTCATAGGAGCTCGAACGTACAAAAAGCCAAGTTACCACCTATTGAATGTGAAGCAGGGACCTTAAGAGAACCTCAGATCATATGTTCAGAGGTTCAACTTTGAATCATTAAAAGTGGATGTCCCAGACGAGAAATTTGTCATTACTGTATTCATAGCTGGTTTAGGCGTACAATCTAAAGACCTGATGTTTTCTATTTCAAAAAATCCCCAGGCCAGCATGACCGAAGTACTGGCCAAGGCAAAAAAGTACATAAACAACGAAGAAGCTCTCCTCTTAAAAGTGGGGAGCTTATCCATGAAAAAAGACAAAGAGAAAGAAGAGAAAAAGAGGGACCAAAGTCCCAGAAGAGAAAGAGGATGAGATAGGTCCCCAAGGAGAGACAGAGATCGACCCCCCAAAAAAAGGGGAGACGTCAGAGATCGCTTGAGACCATCTCATTCAGAGTTGCAGTCAAGGCAAGCACCTTGACAGGTCCCTCCACTCATCGCAATAATATCACAAATCTTGTATGAGGTACAAAACGAAAAATTCCTGAGGTGGCCACCCCGAATGAAAGCAGACCCGGCGAAAATTTTACTCCACTCCTGAAATGCAGAACATCTAAGGAATTTTTTTCAGTAAGTTTGTCCTGTAATATGATTATTAATAAAGCAACAAGTATGTGGTTCATTCACTCTTACGAAGAGCCCTAGAACTCACGATGAACTCGTTAGTTCATAAAAAGAGCTCGAGAGCTCACGATGAACTCGTTAGTTCATAAAAAGAGCTCGAGAGCTCACGATGAACTCGTTAGTTCATAAAAAGAGCTCGAGAGCTCACGATGAACTCGTTAGTTCATAAAAAGAGTCCTAGAGCTCACGATGAACTCATTAGTTTATAATAAGAGCCTTAGAGTTCATGATGAACTCGTTAGTTCATAAAAAGAGCCTTGGAACTCACGTTAAACTTATCAGTCCATAAAAATAGCTCAGTAGTTCAGGATGAGTTCTTCTGTCCCTAAAGCAAATACAGCAACTCAGAATACGTTTCCCAGTCCAAAAGAACTAAAAACAAGACCTGCAGCACATAGACTAGAGGGAAATCTTCACAACTTCTATCCATTACAAAAAGCAAAAATGGGGGTCTTTGGTCCACAAGCCAGGAAACGACATGGAAGATCAGCTGCCAGATTCTCAAAGCCACAAATTATGTATAAGAAGTGGCAAACATAGAAAGGAAAAATCAAGGGTTCAAAAACATCAAAGATTTCAAAAAAATCAATCAAAGCAAAATTCCTAGTCGTCTCTGCAGTTCGGCTATCCTCTCCTTCAAACGCAGGTTCTCCTCCTTCAGCTCATCCCTCTCCTTCTCAGTCGTTGACAGTAGATTCATCAATTTTTGTCCAGCAGAGGAAAACAGACAGAACTTCCACAAGGACAGATTTGGATGAAGGAAAGGATGAACCATCCCTCTTGCGTTTCTTGATATGAGTCTCAGCATCCTCGCTCTCATCAGACCCGGTAGAAGAAAGATCAGATTCAGAAAAAAAACAAAAGGGAAAGTCCTGTTCAGCTGCAGCGGTACTAAACAAGAACAGATTATCTGACATCATGAGATCAGGAAAAAACATGGGCTCAGCTTGGGTCATTTGTTCCACCCTCATCAATTCAAGTAGGTTCAAGGTAGGAACACCTACATGCAAAAAAAAAAAAAAAATTCCCGTGCAAATTTCGAAGTCGCTGATTGGGAAACCATTCTGCTACATCTTGAGCTCAGCCCTCGCCCAAGCCAGCTTGACCAAAAGCTGGGGGGCAACTGATGATACTTAGAGCAATTCCCAAGTATGAGTTCGGGAGCAGAGGTCAGACGCATAGAGCTCATAAAACCAGAGTAAAGCCCAACCCAATCGAAGCAACAGCGGAAGTAATAAAGAGATAGCTATTTGTCAACAGAAACCCTAGAGGCAACAAAGAGTCATAATCAAAGCATAAAACTCTCATCCAGGAAAGATCTCCTCCTAAGATCAAGAAAAATTCCTCGGATAAATGGCGAAGATCTCAGGACGGATCCCGTAGAATTAGGAAAAGCCATATAAATACTATATAACGCCCCCAACAGAGGGGAAGGACCCTAGTATCACATCTTACAGTCTGTAAATCTTTTGATATAGTAAATAGTGAAGGAATGAGCAAGAATTTTCATTGAACAGTGGATTAGTCAATCTTCCGAACTGGTGAACCACTATATTTTCACTGTGTACACCCCTTTAATCCCCTCAATATTTTATTGTAACATCATACACGAGCCTCGAAGTTCTGATCCACGCTCATCTCACGTTACCTGCACCTTAAGCTCATCCACGTTGAAATACACCATCAGAGTACGATATTGCAATTTCAAATATTCTAACAGGTGCTAATTCCTTCTAACCTCACATCTTTTTTCTCTAAGTGTTTATTGGGTCAATCTTATAATACCCCAAAATTTTACACATACACAGAGAACCTATTCTCTTCATATGGATTTTAGTGGGACAACTGACCCCTCCAATGCCTACCTAGCTCCGACCATGGAAGCAAGTTTTAGGAAATTTACCTTCAGAAGAACTGATGAGAGGTAAGAAAGGGGCTGCCAAGATGGGATGATTTCAGGAGTTCTTACTGCAGGTAATTGATGTAAAAGATTGCAGCTAGCTTTCTTTAAATCAGTAAGTATTTGGACTCGGACTAGACTTTAGGAGGATTTGGATCAGGCAAGATAGGTCTCAGATACATGCTGCTTTTGTACTGTTGCAAACCTTCATAAAGACCTAGACTTAGTACAACCATGGCTGCATACAGGGCTTTGGCCTTGGCTTTAAGTGGGCCTAAGTTTCAAACGCTTCAATTAGTGTGTGTGCAGAGTTTGATGTGTAGTTCCCACCGGATTTATGAACCCTGATTCTATCTCTTAAAGAAAAATGACCTGATCTACATATGGACTGTTCTGCCAATTGGTAAGGGCGGGGGTTTCTGAAAAACATCGGATTCTTTTGGCACTTTGAGACACTTCCCTTACTTAAAAGCACTTCATTACCGGTGCTTGCATCCAAATGCAAAAAAGTAACTCAGCACCTATCTCTCCAGACCAAAGAGACAATCTGACAGGAGGAGTTATGAGCAGAATATCAACAAAGTACACATGAAAGCACTGTGTTCCTGCTTCATAATAGAAGATCCAGGTTTGCAAAAACTAATTCGCAGGACACATCCGCCCCTTAACTAAATCCGGAACACATTCCACCCCCTTAACTGCATCCTTGGAACTTTCTGCACTTCAGTTGTAGACACATCAATGACTGTTGAATCATCTAAACTTCCCTGATTGACTTTTTTGATTCTGCAATTTAAAGAGCCATCTAACTTCCCAGATTGACTAATGCTTTCTATTTCAACAATTAACACATAGACCAAAGTTACTCTGACTTCTTTCCATCTTGCAATTTACAGAGCCACTCACACAGTTACTCTAACTTCTTTATTCATTCAGACTACCAAGTTTATCAATTGGAGCCAGGCTGCCATTGAAATGTATGCTTCCTGGAAAGTCTTAAAATTGAGTATAATTGACAGGATACGAAAAGACAAATTACCACAGCCAAATCAAGATCCAGTTCTGCCATATATGCTTGTAAAGTTGCAGAATGATTTTTGAAATACTCTTTCTCTGAGGTACTTAGCTTCTCTCCAATTTCTTCAGGGAGCACACACTCAACTGTCCACCCCAAGCTTCGTATTACTTCTGCTCGATTATACCTTTAAATCCAAAAAACTAAATTATGAGTCCAAACAGGAGCAAAACTCAGAAAGTGTTTAATTAAGTAAACAATAATGGAGCTGATGATATAGAATTACACATAAGCCATAAGGCAGCGCTTATTGCGGACTAATGAAAGGTGGTGAATGAGTGCACCAAAGTGATCAGCATTTCTAGTTGTTTGGCTGTCTGACCCTTCTTCTTGAATTTTCCTATCATAGCACCAAGTTCAATAAGTTATGTATGAAAATGTGATAAAACGTGGCTTGTAAATTGTAACCGCACATAGTGAAATGACACAAGGCAAGATTTAGAGTCCAGCAAAACAATAACTTAAGGCACCCGATAAACTATAGATGTGCTATATGGTATGCCATATATTAGTACTGTACACCTGAGCAAAGGACACGCCCATGTGAACGAAATGTAAAACCAGATTTTGCATGACCAAATCTTCATGCAGTTCATAAAAATGATTCATTGGGAGGGCTTGGAAGGACCGATAAATGAGAACTAAAGTTGCGCCAAATATGTTGATAGAATAGCTTGGAAAAAAAATGAAAGAATTGATTCAAGCAGAACCAAGACAGAAAGCAACGATATATACATACCATAGAGTCTAAACCACCTGCACAATTATACTTCTTAGCGTGTACATGTATATACTTTTGCTTGACTGAATGATAGCATGGTGTTACCAAAACAACTGATGTATAAAAAGATGGTCAGCTATAGCACCGCACTGTTTACAATTAAGATATATAAGAACAAGAAGAGGAAGAAGGCTAAGAGAACATACAACAAAAATTAGAAAAGAGGTTACCTCAACAAGGAGGATTGAAGATGAACGAGATGGCCATTACATTCTTCGACTACTTGAGCAAATAGGTCATTCTATGAAGAAAAAAACCATTGTGAAGTACAACAATAAAAATGGATCAACCTAAGTGCTAATCTCCAAAAGAATAATGACCGATCAATCTATACATGCCCATTAACAAAAGAGTAATGACGGTTCAAATGAAAGCAGTATCAGGACTGAAGCAGCAAGGGAAATAATGTATAATGAGGGATGGATTCCGTCAAATACAAAAACATAATTCCTAAAAACCAGATATTGATTATGGAAATAAAACAATAATTCAGAGGACGAAAATATTAAGTCACTGTAATAGCTCAATGGTTATCTTGCTCTAATCTTCAGTGCCTTCGGTCATATTGTCAAGTAGTTCCCTCAGTTAGAAGTAGATGGGTCTTTAGAAAGTCTTACGATAAACATTTGACAAAGTTAAGTAAGAATCCCCTGCAGTTGTTTTTTTTTTGCTTTAGATTAAAGTTGATGCCCCATTAATTTCTTTAGGACGAGACTCCTAAAGGTCTTGCTGACATTCTAACATCAATCTTATTCTTCACTGGTTTTCTTGTTTTTTTTCTTTTTTCCTTCTTTATTATGTCCAATAGCAAAAACCAGCACTTTCATCACCATAATTTTATCCCCAGAACCCTTAGCCTGATCCACAAAACACTAACCTGATATCATCCCCACCAGTCTAGCCTCAAAATCTTGTTTACTGGCCAATCAAAATTCTCAGCAAGCATTTCAGTTTGATCCTCACAAAAAGTAGCTTAAAACATCTACAAACCTATCATTATGTGTATAAATTAGTCCTACTGATTTTCCTATTAGACGTTCAAAGTGTGAGTTTAAGTTGTAATATGGTTAATCAAATTATGAAGAAATATTCAGACCCATTATACACAAAGTGGGTTTTACACCACACAAGAAAAGAAAAAAGAAATAAGTTCAATCTATCCTGTGCTAGATCTTCACACAAATGGATTCAGAAGAACACACAGTGACACAGGAACCACTAAACGATAATAGTATGTATGTTAGAATCATATCACAAGAAACCATAAGCTTACATCAAAAGCTGCGAGCTGCCCAGGTTCACTGCTCGCTAATTCTTTCACCAACTCACTTGCCTTTCTCCCATACATCTCTTTCTCCAATCTCAAATAGTCAGTCTTCTTACAACACTGCAATCATATAAGCATTTAATCAAACATGTAAACTACATGGCAAGAATTCCAACCACCCAACAGGTTAATTGCGTAAAACACGCAAAGATGAATTAATATACATTTACACATACCTAAGTCATCGAGAATAGAACATATTTCTATGGAAGACGATGAATTGAGAAAGTTAATGAAATTGATAGAGACTTGACAAGAATACCCAAAAATCACCCGTAAGCTGCCTATTTCTTGGGATCTTGAATCTTGGCTTGGCTTATATTATACACACGCCAAATGAAATTCAAAAACTAAACATCACATCTATAATAGCTCAATGGTTGATCGAATGGTCAGTCCCAAAAACAAAAAGGCATATAGAAAGAATGAACCAACCAACGAAGGGTTTGAAGCCAAAAGTAATTGTATGAACAGAAGCAAAGAAAATGGAAAAGATTAGTAGCTTATTCTGACTCCTATCATATCAAAAAAAAAAGACCCAATGCCGGGGATGATGATCATCTCTAATACCAGATTGAATTACTCTGATATGAGCTCTGGTCAGAAAACCAAAAATCGCATTGAATTAACGAGAGAGTAAATTCCAAGATGCCAAAGTCAACGTCTCTATATGAGCATTTGATTAATAACCAAGAAAAAAAAAAAACATAGAGTACATCAATTGAATATACACAAAGCCAGTAATGGATTGCACAAACATAAAATCTGAAAGAGAGGAAAGATAGGTAGATAGGTAGAAGTACCTTCAAACTTGTTGGACAATAGAGATGCAAAAGACGCAGCGAGCCGAGGATCCGACGGGCGGAAAAGAAGCGGCAGTTTCGGTATGCGAGTGAAAAATTACGCGGTAAAAGTTGGAAACGAATTTTGATGTCCGCAAAACGGCATCGTCTTTATCTACTGGTCAGACTTGAACGGAGAACACTTTTCAGGCACACCCCTTTAGAATGCCTTATCTTCAAGCACACCCCTTATATTACCTGGAATTTCACTTACACCCTCTATAAGAGTTTATCGGTAGATGGAGGTAACATAGCTTGTTATTTTACCTGATTAACCCTGTCAATCTCAAATATTATCCATTTCTTGTATAATAAACACACACGCGCGCGTATATATAATAAGTGTATATCTTCTATTTTATTAACTTATATATAACTCTAACCCAATTGAAAAACTTCAGTAGTTGAAAATATTTTCAGTACAGCAGTTGCGATGGAACGAAAATATCTTAATTGGATTGAAATTTAGGCAATAGTCAATATGAGATCTCAATTTTTCTAATCTAACTCATACTCAATTTAAATTAAAGAGTTCTAATTAAGTTGGACACTAAATTCAACCTGATTGAACTTTAAGTGTCTAAATTGAGAATCATACCTAGATTCAATCAAATTGAATTCGAATTTCAATGAGAATTCTAGCTCGATTTCTGTATAACTGAATTTGAATTAAATTGGATTTTGAGACGGTCAAATATAGTCTTAGTTTAAAATTTTACAAATGAATTTTAAATCAATATTTTGAAGTTAAATTGAAGTCGAGATTTAGCTAAAAAAATTTAGAGTGACATGACTTTGTGTTGATCAGTTTATATATGTGGGCTTTTATGATGATGTTGATTATGTAATGATGATAAAATTGACAACAAACAATCGGTGCTCAATCATGCTTATAGACTTATTATTGATATTGATCACCATATTCAAAAGCTCAAATAATGAAGGGATAGGAAAGTCTTGAACCCAATTATTCAAAAGTGGTACTAAGTCCATTTCATTGGGCCCCTCCTTGATCATGAAATTTATTACTACATAATAAGTCTCCATGTTTGATGCTTTAAAGAAAAAACACATTCAATTATTCTACGCAGTGTTGATTGGGACATAGCCATCCCATTTTTGGGATGGATGGTGATACACCACGATGATCGTGTTCCATGCAATGTACATGACACTTAGGCTTGTGAATGGTTTGGATTTAAATTGGGTTATAATTAATTTCATTTTAAAATTTTAATTCGATAATTCAACGATTTTTATTTTTATAATTCATATTCAAAAATTCGAACCCCTGTCCAAAATTTGTATAATTTAATTAAATAAATTTTAACAAATTAAACCTAAATTTCTTTAAATAATCAATGACTTTTTTTAATAGTTATATAAAAATATATATATAATTCAAATCATAAATCGGATTTGATATATGTATATCTAAATTATAATCCGTGAAAATATAAAATATTCGAGATCGAATTATCAATAAAAAATATTAATTTATATTTAAGTAATCGAATTTAAATCAAAATATGATTCATTGATAAGCTTACGAGCACAAAGGTATACCTTGCTTGTCACTTTGTAAAAGAAAAAAGCCAATTTGTATAATTTAATTCACAAGTCGGAATAATTTAGAATTTAGTTTAGAAAGCAAAAATGTATGAGGATACAGTTTAATTTAGAGATCTAATTAATTATAATTATTAAAATTAAAAGTGGAATTCATCCCCCTTTGAACTTAAAATTAATTTAATAACTAAAATGAATCAAATTCTTGAGTAAATATTTGACATAATAGAATATGAATTTTGGTTATAAAATTTAAAATATTTGATATTTAATATTTGATTGGAGTATTTTTTATCTAACTATAATATTTTAAATTTGAAAAGTCTAAATATTACACACATATAAATTTTAGAAAGTCTGAGTGCAATTTACTAACGATTAAGGATATTGACGATAGGAATTTAAGTGTTAAACGTGTATAAATTTAAAAAAATTTGTGTATAATATTTTAAATATTACAGAGTCAAAATAATTAAGTAAGAAACTTAAAGAATGTAGGTGTAATTCTCCCTTAAATCAACAGTTAACCTCAAATAATGATAATCCTTGGCTGTTTTTATTTTTGGTTGTTACTTAGCGGCTGAATGGTAGAATAGTTTTGTATTGAAATCAAACAAATTGCTGTCCCCCTGCACCTTCCTTAAATCACGATCGTTATTATTTTAACAGAAAAAAAACAAATAAACAGATAATATTAAAATAAAATCTGTTGACTGAATTCCGATACCATGACCTCTTTTCCTAACCAACTCCGTCAGATCTCTCTCTCTCTCTCTCTCTCTCTCCCCACACATACATATAGACCCAAGCCCACAAACCCCCACTAGGAAAAAGTCTAGACAGCAATCCAAAGGCTTTCATAGTTCACACTTCTCAAAGAAAGATCTAGAGAGAGATATAGAGGTAGGTAGAGATAGTGAGAGAACAGATAGAGGTTTCGACGGAGAGAAGAGAGGGAGGCGTTGAGCTGATGGCAGGGTTGCAGAGATCTGCAGTATCATTCAGGAGGCAAGGCTCATCAGGTTTGATTTGGGACGACAAGTTATTGTCTGGTGAATTGAATCAACTGGCGAACAACCGAAAAGAAGACGATACAACCAATAGTAAAGCTGAACAAGGCCCAGAACAGGACCAACAGGTCGTAGAAGAGGCAAAGCCTTCATCAAGAGCAGTTGGATCGATCGAAAGGAGCAGATCCAACGGCGGAGGACGCGCGTTCCGTACAGGGAAGGTATCTCCGGCCATAGAGCCGCCGTCTCCGAAGGTGTCCGCATGCGGGTTTTGCAGTGCGTTTGGAAAACATGAGAAGACTCACCGTCGACCCAAGTCCGGTAAGCGTAGAACATGATATATCTCTACAGGGCTCTCTTGTTTTCGGGTCGCGGGATGTGGATATTCCGGTGGTCATGCCTATATAATCATCTGTGTGTGTGTGTGTTTGGTGTAGGGGGGTTAGGAGTAGTTGGCTGGTTGTCGTATGGGATTAAATATCATCTCAATTAGCATGAGCGGTAAGAATTTTGAGACAAAACCAAACATTTGTTGCAAAAGCTGTTCTTGTGTGTTAATGCTCATGCTTGTGGTTTTGTTTTTGTTTTTGTTTTTGGAATACTTTTAAAGTTGTAGGATGTCGGTGGCTGAAATTTGGGTTTTTGAGGATGTGTTTAATGTACAAAGCAAATCTCAATTGGAATCTCTAAAAAAAATGCCAGCATCTCTTGTATTGCTATTAATAGGTATTAGTATATCAGTTGTACTCATTAGTGTAATAATAGATTCTATATCCAAATTATCTAACTCCATGTCGTTAATATTGTGTTTAATGGAAAGGTAGATGAAAAAATGAAAGTAGATATTATACATTTATTGCCCTTTAAGGGAGAAATTCATTCTCTCATTTGTATTTGGTAAAAGGGATGAAAAGAGGAATGATTTTTTTTGTATTTGATAAGATGGAAAAAATATTATTTTTTAAAAATATAAATATATATTTTATCATTATATTTATATATAAAATTAATATATAATTGATAAATATGATATATGTTTATATCAAAAAAATATATAAACAAATAACATACATAATTAATTTTTCATCCACTTTCTTCTCAAGTTTAAAGGAATTGATTTTAGTGAGTTAGAATGAAAGTTAATTCATTATTTTTCCATCTTTCTTATTTTTCTTTCTGATCAAATATTATGTTTTATGTATTTTTTTAATTTTTCATCGTTCTAACTTTTTATCCATCCATCTTTTTCATCGGACCAAACGAATAATGATTTGTAATTATATAATACAAAGATTAATATCTTATATTCTCGTGGTCCTCTTCTTATATGTGAAATTAGTCACTCTCCATATTATGTGTTGTCTCGTTGAAGGTTTGTTAGCTCATCGAACCAACTTCAACCAAATGCTAGAATTCTTAAAATAAGGTAAGAGGCAATTACGGATGGATCATCAAAAACCATCTATATTGTCCTTAAGCATATAGTCTATAGCTTTCGACGGATGATATAGTGGTAAAAATCTTGAAGTAATTTGGGTTTGACTTTTCTCTAACTTCAGATGGTCCTTAAATTATCTTTGAATTGTTATAATCTATACACACATTATAGATTCAACTTCGACCATTCAAAAGAGAATTAGAGGATTCTCAAATTCTTACAACACGGAGGAGCGTATAACCCATCAAA
>CAUOFW020001576.1:0-82597 GCA_963454935.2 Ilex paraguariensis
GAGGAAGCAACCCTCCATCTTGTGGTTGAGGAGCAACCTGCATTTGTTGGTTAAGGAAGCCACCCTCCAAAAGTGATTAGCTTTCTTCTACTTTCTTATTTATGTCTTTCACTTCCATTGCTTGAGCTTCCTTCTTTCTTAGAGGAGTGAAACTCTTCAACTTTCTAGAGCTTTACCAAATCCGTGAAGGGTGGAACGTGATTCACTCATTCTTCGTTGAAGATTGGCTCCTTGTTTATTGTACATTACCATGTAAGTTCTCTATGTGGAGGGATGAGTATCACTCACTTTTCTAGCTTTACCCAAGCCATGAAGAGTGAGTAGTTCCTCATTCACTCTTTAGTAAGAGCTGATGAACATGTATTGATTATCCATAAGTTATATTTGTGCATTTCCTCTATGCTTTAATGCTTTATATTCCACTTTCTTATTGAATGATTGATTGCATCTACCAAAGCTAAGGTACTTCGTATAACCGGGGGTTCTTTTTATGTCACAGATGACTCTTACATGGAAAGACCCATTGGTTCAAGGCAAGTACCCCGGCTAGATCTCCATGACGACATTTCAATCTTCACCATTATTGTGCTTTATCTAAAGAATGAAATATTAATGTCATGGTTGGATGCCTGTAGAAACACTTGCTTGTTTGTAGACGGGTTAAATCTCGGCACAGAAATTCTTGTCAACTTCTATAAAGGCATAGGAATCATGTGCTTTATTCTCACAGTCCATCTTTACTTCCGATTAACTTGTTGTTGACACGAGAGTTAATTGAGTTATAAAAACACAAGTATAATACCGGATGATTAACTACATGTTCTTATCCTCAAGCTAAAGGGTGATTGTTTTACATTTGACTTTATCTTATTTTTTTCTACAAAACTCTTGGAAAGAATCTTTCATTCTATTTAAAGAAATCTCATAACTTCAAACTCTCAAGGTTTTCAGTTACTTGATCTCTATCACTGCTTACTTTAAAACACCAATCATAGTTCCATGTGGGTTTGACTCCGGACAAACCGGATTATTACTACAGCTTGACCGTCTGCACTTGGGTATACACATTTCGGATCAAGTCAGCTATCCTATTCTACCCAATGTTAATGTGATACATAAGAAATGAAGTCAAGTGTGTCACTAGTAATATTGATCGAGACAGTTATAACTCTGAATTAGTATGATCAAAATAATATATAAATTTTGGAAGAATTGTACATAATTGTAAATAAATAAGTGTACATGATTGTGAATAACTGTAAATAAATATAAATAACTATAAATTAATTAGGAAAACCACTAAATAATTAATAACAAATAAAAAATTAAAAACCACCAATTTTTGACAAGAAAAAAAGAGTGGTTAGTAAAAGTTTAGTAGAATATATAATTTGTATTTTGGGTATTGCAAGAATTTAAAGGAATGAATTGCAAAATCAGAAAGTCAGCAGTGTAGTGTAGAAAGCAAAAAACAGAAACATAGTACTGTCTGAACGGCACTCCCATCGTCTGGACAGTACTGCTCAACATAAATACTATTCTCCATGCAGAAACCGTTCATTTCAACTCCCTCGCAATCAAAAATTCGAACATAGCCGAAAATCTCCAAGAAAACTCCCACAAATATGTAATATTCAACTGTTTTTCATCAAATTTGTTTCGATTATCCTCTTACCCATCACATATTGAAGATATCTGCTGATTGAAATCAATTGAAACGGAGCATTTGAAGAGAAATGAAGAAAAAAATGGATTCGGAACAAAGAACAAGGAGATCTTTGAGTTGGGCACAGAAGATCAACCTGAGCAACGTTAAGTACCTCCACAACAACCAGGACTAGGGAATTTCTTCAACAAGGTGATGTTTGAAAATTTTGAGCAGTAGGTCTGGTATGACGCAAACTTTATGATTAAAACTATTATTTTGGAATGACCAGTTATTTATGAGGATTTTGAGAACGTAGGAATCAGACAAATTCTTGCAAGAGGATGATTACATTATGTTAGATTATATATGTCTGCTTATGACTGCTTAGTTCATGAATTTTATAGTAATGCTAAGATAATTGGAGAAAGGCAATTGCGTGCATTCATACAGGGTATAGTTTTTGAAGTTACAACGGCTACTATAGCCAATTTCATTCAACCCATGCCTAAACTAGGGAACCCGCAATACCCTTACACTGAATTACTTGATTTGAGTATTATAGTGAGAGAAGTACCAGATAACCCAGAATTTGCTTGGGGTAGGCAAAATAAATACATAAAGCAAGGAGACCTGACTGACAAATACCGCATTCTGAATTTGACAACAGTGAACATTTTGCTGCCCCGAGCCCAGAAAAATCAAATCTATACTGAACAAGCTTATTTCTTATATGTATTTGGGATGGGACACACAATTGACTTGCCGAACTTGATCATGGACCAAATTTTACTTACAGTAGATCAAAAAAAACCATCACTTCCCTATGCTATGTTAGTTTCTCACCTATGTAGGAACGAGGGCATGATCATTGATCCTATATGGAAGACATTGGACCATTTTGGACCATTAGACAAAACTTCATTGAAAAAAGTCATGGAGGACAACCCGAAGAACAACTAAAGGTACCCCCTACACCACAAGAGGAGCCATTTCAACCTCCTAAAGAATTCATCCCACCAAAACAACAGCAACCATAAGAGGATCAACCATAAATACTGGTGGATGATAAAACTGATCAACAAATTCTGCTAGGATTGTAGACCACATTCAATCAACTCAGTAAACGTATGGAGGATTATGAAGAAAACTGTGACGCTCCCAAAATCGGGGATCCTTTGTCAACCATTGACCATCCGTCAACTCGCGAAAATATCCATGATTGTTGCCCAATTCGACATCACGTCAATAGAATCCCTTTAATCAGGATTGTTATCCACGCGTATAACACATGCATATTTTGCTATTTGACCCAACCGGGTCCAACATGTCACAATTTATCTTTATTTTATGTTCATTTATGTCCTTGGAACCAAAGAACTCAAAGTCCAAAAGCATGAAAAAACAATTTTAAAATTTCAAGTTTTTGGAAGTCATACCGGTAGGGTTTGCCTACTGGAAAAGTTTACCAGTAGGGTTTGTCTACTGGAAAATTTCTATCGGTAGGGTTTGCCTACTGGACAAAGTTGTACCGGTAGACTATACCAGTTTTACCTGTTTCCTCTATTTTTCATTTACAATTCATTTCAAACCTACCCAAAGTCATATAACATATATTTGTACATCAAATACAATTAAAACAAGTTCTATTACAATCATTTTTCAAAAGATTACATGTCCAAAGCATAAATTTCACAATGTTTTACAAAATATGGATTATAGGCCATAAGTCAGCCTTTCTTCATCCTTGAGGCCCCAAATAAGAGCCATCCATCGGCGTGTGTCCCCCACTTGAAATACTTTCCCGTATAGGGTGAGCTACGCTCAATAGAGTATCTCCTATAGAGGTTACTCCTCAACCTAAGTGCATATGAAATGTGCACATGCAACAATCAACAACCACTATCCATTCCAATCAAGAACGTGTAATTCAAGATGGAAATTCTACCATGTCATGTCATGATATGAGATGATACTCACTCATACACTTTAACCCAAGTCCTCACTGACTCCCACAATACAATGCAATGCACGTATTTACAAAACCAAATCATTGTTGGATGTTACCCATTGAATGAGTACTTTATAAAAAAAAATCATGTGTCTTTATTGGGTATCGGATTTTGGAATCACACCGCTGGCTCTGTATGCCATTACACTTTTCCAGAATTCCACCACAGGGAAGTGTATGAACCAAGTAGCCAAATTTTTTACCTGAGAGAGAATCTATCCCTTCTTGTTATACCCGACACAAGTTTTTTATGCAACATGCAACTCAGCCAGATCTTCTATCCAACCTTCCCGAGTCCACTAATCAAGCACCAAGAGAAGTGTTTGATTAAACCATGTACACACACCCACACTCATGCCTAATGCCCATGAATGGGATACCAATTTTATACCCAAAATTCAATGAATGTGTAACGCCCCAAAATCCTCCTTGGACGGCATTACTATGTAAAAACCATTCACATCACGAGAGCAACTAATAAGATCCATAAATAAAGATAATTTCATTCATCATCCATAATATATACAACATCATCCAAAAGAATATGCCAAACCATGGCCATTACATCCAAAAGAATATGCCAAACAATGGCAATTATGTCCAAAATAATATGCCCAAACTATTATCTCGCAGCGAAATAAGTATCAACATGAGCATTATCTCAATATGAAACTCCTAGTCTAGTACATAAAAATAACAATTCTAGACATCCCCCTCCGGATCCACATGCACTTCCCAATTTACTTGCTCGTCAACTCCAAGCTCTTCGTCTAAACCAAAATCTAAAAATAAGTATTGCTTGAATGGGGTGTGCACTAAGCTCTATAGGAAAATCCTCCCAAACTTGGACAAGGTTTTAAAAACATATAAAATAATTCGATCTCATTTCACAAATATCATATATAACTTTTGAAAGAAAAACAGTGGTAGTTCATCCAATCTCAAGTTTAAATAATATCAATAAATTAAAAAAAAGATAAAACCAATTCCCAACAATAAGCCATTTCCAATCATAAACAATTTCCACAACAACAAACAATACCCACAATTTATACCATTTCCAACAATGTATATCAAACCACAAATTGTATTTAAAGTATGATGTATGACATCGCATGAATAAACACATTGAGAATATCCTGGCCTACACACACACACCCAATCCTCGCAAGGATATCAAACTTCAGGGAAGGGCGTATACCAATGCATTGGCAGTGACGAATCCAACCCAGGAATAGTATACTAACCCTTATCCTCGATACCTGTGAGCAAATAGTGGTTTGGTCCTCACAAGACACCAACCCCACTACGAGTGGTAGGAAAAAATCAAACCCGCATGAACTAAAAAATGCATCTACCCACTCTACGATACCCGGTCAACGGCCACCCATGGTCATCCAAACATCCACAAGAAATACAATTCCCAACAAATTTCTCAAATAACAAGCAAATCCAAAATCCCCAAATTTCATATGTAGTATTACCATAGAACAATTTAAGAAAATAAGCAAGAGATCATCAACAATACCATTTTATTGTTCAATACAAAGCACTAAAGTTTTGTAATCAAGGACAAAGAAAAATTTCATTTCTCTTGAAAACTAGGGTTCTAAGACAAAAAAAAATTTGATAGCTATTCCACCATAGCTTCCCACAAAACATGGGAATCTTTGCAAAATATCTAGGAATAAGGATTTCATAGCATATATATATGATTGAAAGTGAAAAGAATACATATATGTAAGCCCTAACCTCAATGAATAAGAGTGAAAAGAAACCCCTACCTTGAATCAAAAGTTCCAAGCAAAACCCCAAGCTCTAGAGACTTCCTTCCTCCCTTTTCTTTTTCCCTTTATCTTCTCCTGAGGTTCTATGTGGTTTAGGGTGAGAGCGAAGTGAAAGAATGGAAGAGAATGGGATGAAAATGGCGTTTTAAAGTCAGCCCAATCCCGAATTTTAATGTTCATAGGGCCAAAAATTACATTTTTCTCCGAAATTATAATTTTGCCACTAAATATCTCCAATTTGATCTCTATGACTACCCTAAGGTTTTTAGACGTTCTGGACTCATTTTTAATGTTATTTTAACCTAAAAATATTTAGTTTTATGATTTATCTTTATTCTAAAGTATATTTACACTCGAAATACTAAAATTACTATTTTATTCCTCGAAACCACTATTAATGAAGGTTTTAAATCGATTGACCCATCTGAGGTCCACCATACAATCCTTGGTACTCTATTATTGTTCATTTATAACATTTGAAGGAAAGAATACATAGTCCCAAAGCTTAGCAAAACATTTTTTAAGTTTCTAATTTTTAGAAAGAGTACCGGTACTCTATACTCTCTGGACAGCGTGGCACCGGTATACAGTACCAGTACGGTTTGTCCGAATTTGCCTGTTTCACCTATTTTTTATTTTCAATCCATTCCAAACCCTTCCAAAACTAACCCAAACTTATACCACATACATTTGTACATCAACACATAGTTGGTACAAGTTCTACTACAAACGATTTCACATATTTACCCGAATTTTATGATATTAGCATTTCAAAAAGAAATGATTACTTGCTATATAAAGATAAGAGTGTGGGGGGGGGGGTTTACAGAATGCCAAATGAGCAATTTAAACCGTATATCATCATATTCCATGGCAACTTACATCATATGCATGTAATCACCAAAATCTATCACACCGTCAATATATTACAAAGCATACATCAACGACAATATTACAAGCATGTTATACATCATTCATGTCATAACAAACTTAATTCTAACATAGGCATTTAACAAACACCTTTAAGGCACCAATCATGTTTTCACACAAAATTGCCCACATAATAACATGTTCCAAGAAATTATACAAATAATTTCCCTATACCAAATTCAACTAGAAATCTGTCTAAGCCATTTATCCACCCATTCCTCATTTCCATAACAAAAGACAATTTTTATACACCTAACCATTTCCTATGGACACCATTAGTTAGAAATAAACCAAAGTAGGAGGGAGCCCTATCTCTTAAAGCGTAAAACGAAGAGTAAAATTTCAAGAAGACCTTCCAAGCCCCAAAACTATTGATTTTCCCAAATATCCTCTTTGGATCTTCGGTGAAATCCTTTGTTCTTGGTATGGCTGCGTAGCTCTCGTTGCGGTGATCAACTTTAACTCTTGGTCCGAGTCGATTCAACCAACGGAACTCCGTAGATCGTAAGGATAAGGTAGAAAATTTTATTTTTCTTTTCTCTCTTCTCTCTCTTTCTCTTGAAATGTGTGCCAACCAGTAGAAATGGGGAGGAATCACACATTTCTCCCCTATTTATACTCTTTAATTGCGTGGTCCACGTCGCATCGCACGTTCCCCATTTTCGGGTCCGTTTTGTCCCGAAATGACTTAATTTCGTCCCGATTTAAGTTCAAATTATTTTTATTTGAACGTTCCGTCAATTATAAGGAAATTTTATAAATTTTATTTTTGGGGATATTTGTGAGGTCGCATGACACCCAATTGTCTCGTAAAACGTGAAAAATCTAACTATCTCAGAATTCAATGAAAATTGACTAGATAACTCAATTTCGCGAGACGAATCCAATTGTGAAGTCCGTTGCATCATACAAGGTCTATAGAAATAAGTATTTTAGTTCTGCATTATAGTGGAAAATTACTGTCTTGCCCTTTTTAGAAAAAAGTTTAAATTTACTCGGGTTTTATATTTTTCCCCCCTTAAAAGAATTTTGTCCTCAAAATTCACACACACATGCATATGTGACAAGTATAACATAAACATGACTACAAAAAAATGTACGTCCATCCTCAAATAAGAAAGGATAACTGGTACGGATAGTGTTCTCACGTTCTCATGTCGCCTCCTCCACTCCGCGGTGCTGCCACAACACTTTCACTAGCTTCATGGTCTTCTCTCACAAAACCTGATTTCGGCTATCCATGATGTGCATCAGTCTCGCCTTGAAGGTCCCATCTGCATCAACAACAAGCTCGCCCCAATCTACCACATGAGTTGGATCTGGGGTGTATTTTCGAAGCAAGGAGACATGGAATACCGCATAAACACCTGATAGATTTGGCGATAACGCCAACCGATAAGCAATTGTACCAACCTTCTCAAGTACTTTGAAGGGTCCAATATACCTCGGAGATAACTTTTCGCGCTTGCCGAACCTGACCACTCCTCTCTTAGGTATTACCTTCAAGAAGAGATGATCTCCCACGTCAAACTCTAGAGGTCACCGCCGTCTATCGGCTTTGAGCCGTAAGAAGACGCTTCCATATTAGGTCCACCTTCTCTGAGATGTATCTAACCAAATCTGGACCTGTAGAGGGTCTCTCTTCAACCTCCATCCAACAAATCGAAGAACGGTAAGGCCTCCATATAGTGCCTTATAGGGTGCCATCCGTATACTCGCCTGATAACTATTGTTGTAGGCGAACTCCACTAAGAGTAAATGCTCTTCCTAGCTACCCTTGAGATCTAGGACGTATGCCCGTAACATGTCCTCTAAAATCTGGATGGTTCTCTCCGATTGACTGTCCGTCTGGTGATGAAAGGCAGTGCTCATCATCAACTGTGTTCCCATGGCCTGCTGGAAACTCTCCCAAAAGTGAGCTGTAAACCTGGGATCCCGATCCGATACTATAGAAACAGGCACCCCATGCAACTGAACATTCTCCCATATATACAACCTGTAAAATTTCTCTAGTGTGAAGATCATCTACACAGTTAAAAAGTGTGCTGACTTCATAAGCCGGTCCACTATCACCCATACCATGTCATGCCCTCGCAATGTTCGACACAAGTGGGTCACAAAATCCATCGTGACATGATCCCACTATCACTCAGCTACCTCCAAAGGCTAGAGTAACCCTACTGGACTCTAGTGTTCAGCCTTCACCTGCCGACACGTGAGACATCGGCTGACAAAATTCATAACGTGTTTCTTCATTTCGCTCCAATAATACTGGCAACAAAGATCATGGTACATCTTCGTACCACCAAGATGCATAGCAAATCAGGAATAATGGAACTCCTTAAGAATCTCCTCTCTTAGCTCCACAAACTAGGAAACCACAATCCTTCCTCTAAACCAAAGACTACCATCCGTATGAATGGTCCAACCCTCGTCACCTGTACCTGATTGTACTCGATCTCTAATGAATAAAATATCTGTATCTTGTCCCTAGGACTCGATCACTCTGCTCAGTAGGGAAGACGTACCCACTAAACTCCCTAAAGTACCCTGAGCCTGGCCCATGTAGTGTAGCCCGAACTATCCTATAGTCTCAAGCATCTACCACTCCCAGGAAGCCACACTAGCTAAGACCCCCTATAACTTCCGGCTGAGTGCATTAGCCACCACATTTGCCTTACTAGGATGGTAATGCAAAGTGAAGTCATAGTCCTCCAGATACTCCATCCACCTGCATTGCCTCACGTTGAGGTCTTGTTGTGTGAAGATGTACTTCAGACTCTTGTGGTCCAAAAACACCTCGAACTATTCACCATATAAATAGTGGCAGCAAGCCTTCAAGACAAAGACAATGGCCGCCAACTCCATGTCGTGCATATGATAGTCCTGCTTGTGATTCTTTAACTGTCAAGAACCATAAGCCACCACTTTTTCGATTGCATCAAAACACAACCAAGTCCATCCTTTAAGGCATCACAATACACTGTATACTTCTGTCGCCTTTCTGGGACTATCAAAATAGGGCCGAAAGTAAGCCTCCTCTTTAACTTCTGGAATGCCTTCTCACATGAATTATTCCACTCAAACTTGACTTCTTTTCGGGTCAATTGGTCATAGGTGCAGCTAATCGAGATAGTCCTCAATAAACCTCCAGTAGTACCTTATCAATCTTAAGAAACTGCGTATCTCGAAGATTGACTTCGGCCTCTCCTAATTCAGGACTGCCTCAACCTTCTCCGGGTCCACAGATACCCCAAAGCCGACACTACGTATCCTAAAAATTTTACCTTTGTAACCCAAAATTCACACTTACTGAACTTGACGCACAAAGGTCTCAAGGTCTGGAGAGCAACCCTCAAGTGACCCTTATGCTCCTCCTCAAACTTGGAGTAGATCAAGATGTCATCAACAAAAACCATGGCGAACTGATCTAGGTAGGGTTGGAACACCCTATGCATGAGATCCATGAATGCCGCGGGGGCATTTGTCAACTTGAATGGCATCACTATGAACTCGAAATGTCCGCATCGCATTATGAATGTCGTATTAGGGATATCTGCCTCCCTAATCCTCAACTGATGGTAACCAGTGTGAAGATCTATCTTGGAGTAGACCCGCGCTCCTCTCAACTGATAAAAAAAATCATCAATCCTCGGCAAAGGGTACCTATTCTTGATAGTAACCCTATTTAACTACTAGTAGTCTGTGCATAGTCGAAGGGTGTTGTCCTTCTTCTTGGGAAACAACATTAGAGTGCCCCAAGATGAAGTGCTCGGTCTAATAATGCCCCTGTCCAACAATTCTTGTAATTGGACCTTGAGTTCTTACAACTCAGCAGACACCATCCTATGTGGAGTCACAGAAATGGGCGATGTATCGGGGTACAACTCAATGGTGAAGTCTACATTCCTATGTGGAGGTAATCCCGGTATTTCATCCGAAAAAATATCCTCATACTCACAAATCACCCAAGGTAGACCCAACTCTTGTCTCGCTACGTCCTCTAGGGTAAGGCTTGCTAGCCAACCCATCAACTGTTCGTGCCATCGGGATTTATATACTACTTGGGGTAAAGTATCATGCTTTTCCCCCTAGAATTTGAAACAAACACCCAATAGTGTGTAGGCGGTGACCCTCTTCCAATCGCAATCAATGACGACTCGGTATGCCGCCAACCAATCCGTCCTAAGGATGACATTAAACTCAGGCATATCCATGACCCTAAGGTCCATGGTGAATAGAATCCCCGAGATTTCTTACTCACAACTCTGATATATTTGATCAATATTCACCCTAGCTCCTACGGGAGAACTCACATGTAATGAATCTTCCAAGGTTTCGACTTCTAAGCCCAAATCTTTCACACATGATGCAGCAATAAAAGAGTGAGATGCAACATAGTCAAATTATACCCTTGTCCATAAGCGAGATAGTAGAAATGTACCACAAATAACCAACTGATCTGCTGGTTCAGTCTGAGGCATAATGGCGTAGACACACCCCTAGGTCCTTGGAGTCTAGGCTTGTGAGCCCTGTCCTCAACCTTGACCTCGACCTATGCTTTGGCCCATCTGACCTAATTGCGGAGTCCCCGCTCGAGTAGTAGTGGGGGCCTGTGCAGCACCTTGGAATTGGTACTGACTTTCCTGGCCCATGGGGGGGTAAGGAGGCACAAGATATGTCTGTGGCTACCCCACTGATGACTAGGACTGAGACGCCCCATAACTCTGGGATCCCTGCCTCTGAGGGCAATTCTACTTCATGTAACCCGGCTTGTGGCAATGATGGCAAGTCCTCTGACCTGTCTGGTATGAAGGTCTCTGACTTCTCCCGCATTGGGAGGATTGACCTTGGCCTTAATAGTCGTGGCCTTGTGGAGTCAAAGTCCTTCGCCTCTTCCCTAAACTTGAAAAAGATTGTCCCTCATTTTTCTTGTCTTTAACACCTGCTTCCCAGATGTTCTGTGCATTATATACCTCTCTCTTAATGGTCATAGATGTCTCGACCATCGAGTCCATGTTTTGCAGGCAGAGGCCCACAATTTTACCTTGGATGGACAACTTTAAGCCATCCTCAAATTTCCTCACCTTGGCCATGTTGTGGCCATATAATCGTCAGTGAAACGGACTAATTCCATGAACTTAGCCACGTATTCTTATACCGTCATAGTCCATTGTCTCAAGTCCAGGAACTACCGAGCCTTAGCTTGTCGGACAGATGCTGAAAAATATTTACCTATAAAGAGCTCTTAGAACTCTCCCCATGTCGTTGCTTCTAAGTTCTTCAAGGATTTAGCCCAATCCCACCATCGCTGGGCTTCCCATTCTAACTGGAATGCAACTAGCCTTATTTTAGTGGCATCAGAGGTGATCTCCATAGCCTCTAAAATCTTGTGAACTTACATGAACCAATGGTCGGCCACCATCGGATCTACCCTTCACACGAAAGTCGGTGGCTTGTGTGCCCTAAACGTCTAGAGGTTACTTGAGCCTTCTTGGCCCACATTTTGGCTAGCCTGTGCAATGGTAGCAACCGCAGCACCAATAGCCTCCACGAAGGCTTGATGGTCAAAGGCTGATGGTGGTTGATTGTTGTTCCACCCACCGCCTCAGCGTCCTCTTCCTCGATTTGCCATTTACACACATATAAGATAACAATAGAGCCTCAGCGAGTATCCCTAGATATGAATCATGAATAAACTTTGGGATTTCTCTCCTTGTCACTAATAGAGCATATGCCACCACTAGTAGACATTTATACCTTAAACTATCCCGTTCATCACTTTTTCCGAACCCCAAGGTTATGTTTTCTAACCCTAGTGTTTCTCCTTTCCATATACATTTCACCATGCATATAATTCAAATAACATAAAGTACATAACACGTAGCAATTTAAGCACATAACATGAAATGCCCAATGAATTTTATGCCCAAAATGCAATGAATGCCAAATGAGCAATTTAAACTGTATATTATCATATTCCATGGCAACTTACATCATATGCATGTAATCACCAAAATCTATCACACCGTCAATTTATTAGAAAACATACATCAACGACAATATCACAAGCATGTTATGCATCTTCATGCCATAACAAACTTATTTCTCACATAGGCATTTAACAAATACCTTTAAGGCACCAATCATGTTATCACACAAAATTGCCCACATAATAACAAGTTCCAAGAAATTATACTAATAATTTCCCAATACCAAATTCAACTAGAAATCAGTCTAAGCCATTTCTACACCCATTTCCTCATTTCTATAACAAAATGCAATTTATATACACCTAACCATTTCCTATGGACACCATTGGTTAGAAATAAACCAAAGTAGGAGGGAACCCAATCTCTTGAAGCGTAAAACGAAGAGTAAAACTTCAAGAAGACCTCCCAAGCCCCAAAACTCTTGATTTTCCCAAATCTCCTCTTTGGATCTTTGGTGAAATCTTTCGTTCATGGTATGGTTGCGTAGCTCTCATCGTGGTGATCGACTTTAACTCTTGGTCCGAGTCGATTCAACCAATGGAGCTCCGTAGATCATAGGGATAAGGTAGAAATTTTTATTTTTCTTTTCTCTCTTCTCTCTCTTTCTCCTCTAACATGTGCCAACCAATAAAAATGGGGAGAAATCTATTTATCCTCTTTAATTGCGTGGTCTACACCGCACCGCACATTCCCCATTTTCGGGTTCGTTTTTGTCCCGAAACCACTTAATTTTGTCCTGGTTTAAGTTCAAATTATTTTTATTTGAAATTTCTTTAAATTATAAGAAAATTTTATAAATTTTATTTTTGGGGACATTTGTGAGGTCGTTCGACATCGAGTTGTCTCGTAAAACGTGAAAAATTTGACTATCTTAAAATTCGATGAAAATTGACTGGGCAACTCGATTTCACGAGAAGAATCCAACGGTAAAGTCCGTTGCATCATCCGAGCTCTATAGAAATATGTATTTTAATTTCACATTATAGTGGCAAATTACCGTGTTGCCCTTTTTCAGAAAAATTTCAAATTTACTCGAGTTTTACAAAATCAAGCAGAAATCTTGAGGCTACTGAGAGAGCGTTTTGGAGGAGGCCCATCTACTTCTTAAAAGACTGGAGATTCTACATAAAAACTTTGCTATCTTTCACTCAGCTTGTTAAATTATGCACTTGAACTTTAATTTATGTTTTCCACTTGTTTGCTTTAGACTGATTTGTCTTGAACTTATGTGTGTTTTAAACTTTTTTGTTATGAACTAATGTGTGTTTAATTTTGTTAATCTTTAATGTTGATGTTAAGTTTGTTAACGTTAATTTTGAAACTTGTGCTTTTAAGTTAGAAAGACTAGATCATATGATTCACAACTGAGTTAAATTTTTATTCTCATGCCTTGCAAGAATAGTCTCAATCTAATCACACGGGATTTTCATATCTTAGTTGTGCATTATCTTAGTATTTTTGTTTAAACTTATTCTTAGAAGCACAAATAGCTATCTTTATTATTGAAAACCTTGTGAAATTTTACACTCTTTACATATGTAGTGAAGATGTAAAACCTAGTGCAGATTTTGAACCAATCTTTATTGGAGAGATACTCTACATCTACTCAAATATGAATCTTCGATTCAGCGGTAAACTTTTTTTGAATAATCTCATTATCTTTGTTTTGATTAGCACTTATTGAATTATATTATTAGCATTGTCCGTAATGTTTTTTAGAAATTATACAAATGTATGCTTTCTGGAAAATGACCTTAGGCCATGTTTGACTAATTTTGAGCCTTTACCATTTCTTTTACAAAATTATAACCTTAGTCAACCGTGATTGAGCCTAAAAAAATACAAATTCTCTTCTTGAAACCCCAGAAACACCCAAGCCAAATAAAAATATATTAAACCTACCTTGCTATCTAATTTTCTTGCACCCTCTTTTAAAGTAGCAGAATATGGAGAAGTAGAAGAAGAAGAAAACATAGAAAAAAACAAAGAAAAGCAAAAGAAGGATCCCAGTCTGAAGAAAATAAATTTGTAAAAGAAAATAGAAAGAAAGAAAAGAGCCAAGAAAGTGAAAAATGGGAAAACTAAAAGAATAAACATGCAAAGTCCTAGAAAAATAGAATGAGGGGTGCCATAATACTAAAAGATAGCATTTGGAATCCAATGACGTCATTTCATAAAACCTTAAGCCCATGGCCACATTACAACCCCAATAAAGTCCTTTTGGATTCCAGAAATCATGCATTTGTATTAATCATATAACTCTAAAAAGGAAAATGTTAATAATATATGTTTAATATAGTGTTAATATTCTTTCATGAGATTATATCAAATTCCAAGTTTATTTGAATGACCACTCTTTTAATTAACTACATGTGAAGTTATTTGCCTAGTTAACTGTATTCCAATCACATGTAGCTTGTGAGAATAGTCACTATAACATGTTTGTTATTTTTACTGAGTGTAGTCTAGAGAAGGATTGACATCAAGATTACCATGAAAAGAGGGTAATATATCTCAAGTGACTTTTGAAAATAAATAAATCATGACACACACACACACACACAAGTTTTTATAAAAATATATAGATAATGTTACAACTAACATGTGTTACTCTTATAGTGATCAGAAAAATGACATATTCTACCAATGTGCACAAAAGGAATATTTATTTAATTGTACTTGTGAAAAATATGAATTATGAACTCCTAACTACCGAAGTTTGTAGATAGCTTCACTGAAAACCTTCACGAGACAAAACTTGTCCACTAGTGATCTCCTAGGGGTTTAAATGTTTATTGCATATGCTAAATGCAATCGTGAAAAAATCTACGAAAATGATTTTATATCTGTTTGTATTATATTTTTATTAATAATTTTCATAGTTTACTAGGGACTAGAAAAGTCTAAGTTGGGGAGTGTGATTAACCCTAATTAGTATATAAATCATAATAGTTAAACAAGTCAAATTAATATGATAAAATAACCAAAAACTATTAATTAGAGTCAATTAGGGTTTGTGTGGGAATTGAGGTTTTATGTGTGTTTTGTTTAAAATTTTCAGGTATTAATGCTGAAAATCCAAGGAGAAATGTATAAAAGCTTGAAACAACAAAAGGCTAAAGTGTAATTTCAATAAAACAAGATTCAGCATCCAACAAGTTGATTAACCAGCAAAACACCACCGTCTGGACGGTGGTGTTGGTGTTTGGACGGTGGCCCTTGGTGGCTGAAGTTGATCCTAACTCCTCCTACTTCTTCCTCCTCTATATAAAGCCATACATGGCCTTCATTTTGAAGATGGCCAGACTTAAGGGAATCCAGAAAGAGTTCCAAAAAGAAAAAGAGGAAAAGAAAAAGAGAAAGAAAAAAGAAAGAGAGAAAGAAGAAGTCAGATACAAATTCGATCCGTCATACACTTCAGTCAAAACTCTGTATTTTTACATTTCTGTTGTATCTTTCTATTTGGATAGTTGAACTACTGCCACCCTTTTGTCTTAATTGATAATAAAGGTGGTTGTGTTTCAGTTTTTCCTTGTGAAAGAAGTTTTAGAGTCTGTATTTTAATTTTAGTTCTAATGAAAACTGTCTGCACTCCTTTCTTGTCTATAGCAATAGGGCATGAGTAGTTACTTATATCCTCCAGTGAGAGGTAAACATATGTACAATATTGGTTAACTCTTGGAAATGCTGATGTTTTATTCATATATTTATGTATATATGTATTATATGCTTCATGCATGATACAGTGATGTACGTAATTTCGATGTTGTGCCTGGAATTATGTCATCAGTGCATCATGAACCTGTTGGTTAAATATCTACGGTGTTCCTATCGATATGGCTAGTCCTCCACCAGAATGTTTAGGATGTTCTACTGATGCATGGTACAAAAACGTAAATGATCCACATGAATGACTTGTCCTTTTGGATTATCAGGGTTGTTTAACTATTATATGTAACTATCAGATTAATGACCTAAGTGATCCTTATGAATGACTTGTCTTTCTGGATTACTAAGATCGTTTAACTGGTATAAATGATAATATTTCCAGTCGAAGATCTACGGCATTCCTATCGGTATGATTTATCCTCCACCGGAACACTAAGGATGTTTAACTGGTATATATATATATATATATATCACAGATGGAGTCAAGTGAATAATTTAAGTCTTCCTCATGAATGGCTTGTTTTTCTGGTTTGCTCGAATTAGTCAAATGACACATCTATAACCAGCTAATCTAAGAAGTTGTTGTGTTATGACTTAATACCACCAGTTAACCTAAGAAGTGGTTGTGTTATGGTTTATTATGTACGCACCTACTATTATGGAGTCAATTGAATAATTCAAATATTCCTAATGAATGGCTTGTCGTTCTGGTTTGCTTGAATTAATCAATTGTCATGGATACTATCAGTTCACCTAAGAAGTGACTGTGTAATGGTTAATATACATCAAGCCTACCAGTTGACTTGCTAGTAACATGGAAGTTAATTGATGTAAGGTAGCATTCCCTGTACTTGATCAATATAACACAAATGAGATCCTTAAACTGAAGGATACTTTTTATTATTGTCTTAATCAATTTGCAAATAAATGTTTAACTGGACTAGTTATCAATATAAACTCACATCACAAGCTATCTCATGCTATCTTATTCTAAACAACAACTTCACTATTTTATTTTGTTTCCTAATTATTAAAACTCTTCGTGGGATCGATACTTGGACTTAAAACTGAGAAAACTACAATTCGACCACTTATACTTGAGTGTATAATATAAATATCAGATCACGAAAAAGTGCGAATCACCCACCATTTCCATAACATGCTTTAGTTTCTCACCCTTCCTTTTCTTCTTATTTTTTTTCCTTCCCCTAGATGATTGCCTTCTCTTTCCCAAACCCAAAATTTCTTAAGTGTTGCTAATTATATGCTTTACATACATAAGCCTCCCCCTTGCCCCACTAAATCCTTGCCCCCCATCTTTCCCCCACTAAATCCATACCATTCATAACAAGTTAGTGCA
The DNA here is from genome assembly GCA_963454935.2 of Ilex paraguariensis. Lineage (NCBI taxonomy): Eukaryota > Viridiplantae > Streptophyta > Magnoliopsida > Aquifoliales > Aquifoliaceae > Ilex > Ilex paraguariensis. Next base: position 17,396 of record CAUOFW020001576.1, read on the forward strand.
GAGCCCACTAACTTGCACGCAAGTTAGTGGTATGTATGTACAAAACTATATATATGTATAATCTTGTTCTATATTTTTTTATATACCGCTCACCTTTAATTTCTCAAATTAAACCTACAAATTTTTATCGAGATCTATAGACCATTATCCTTTTACTTTGTCAAATAAAAAATAACTTTCAAGATATAAAATAATATTTTCATATCTATATTAAAATGCCAAATTAGCTTGTTCGAGTCTCACACAATATTTGTCCTTAATTTTTATTAATTTCATTGGATTGTTGCATATCAAACAACGAATTTCGGAACTATTGAAGTTCAATTAATTCTAAATCTGAATGTTCATATTTAAATCCTTTAGAATCTGGTGGTGGTTTGACATTTACTATATTATAAAATGGCCAATTTTAGAGGCAGTGTAGTTATTGTATTTGGAGATTTCTCCAAGAAAAATTTCAATTATTATTAATTGTTTACCAATTGTTTGTAAGCAAATATTGCTATAATTATTTTGTTTTAAAAATTTATTTTAATCTTCTTGCAATTTTGGACTAATGAAAGTCGAGACTTCCAAAAATATTTTTTCACTATCCTCATAGTTAATCAACATGGGAGGAACCATTGGAGGGTGAATTGAATTGAGAGTTTTACTTTCCTTAGTATTCCATTGTTTATAAAATTGCTCAAGTGTATTGACATGTGCAAATTTTGGATTTTTTATAAAATATTAAAAACCATTGAACAAAATGGACGACTTCTTCAGTCAATTTTATTTCATTGTAGAATTTATTTTTATAGTGTTGTAACCCTCCTTTATCAAAAGAGTCAAAATAACAATCATGAATTTCTTATATTTAGGAAGATTAAACTTAGAGGCAATTGTTTTTTCTATCAACTTTAAATGGTTGTAGATTCATATTGAAAACTCCATTTCATATGAGGTTGGTACAAATTCCTCCATCAATAATGTTATGCTTACTAGGTTTTTACCAAGTTTTTCATCCCAAGTGATGTGGCATAATCTCCATCATTGAATATTAATGGGAGCCACTTATTTGAAAGTGAAAATTGTGTCACATCACTTGGGATAAGAAACTTGGTAAGAAATCTTAGTCAACATAACATTATTGTTCTTCCATATCAGAAACATTCTCATTGTCCTGATATTTAAGATAGCAAGTTCCATGTGGAATATTTTTCCCTAGAAATGCTAACAATCTAGGATTAAAGGTTCTTTTGCTCTCAATTTAAGACGAATAGATTGCTCAGAAGAGGAAGAAGATAGATTAGTTACCCTACAAGGTTGGAGAGAAGAAGTACTGGACTTGAGTTTAGCAAAACTCTGGACTGAAGAAAATCTTGAAAGTCCTCAATATTTAATATGGAAACCCGATCAGAAGTAAATTGAATTTGTGCATCCCCTTATGGGGTTTGTGAAATTTGATTAATCTCCCTATTAATTATAGGTTGGGAAGAAAGAGCAAATTGTAGATTCCCTGATTCTAAAAAAAAAAGTAATATTTTCCCTTGTAATAGCTCTATTCTGAGCAATTCTATTTTTAGTATATTTTGTTTCAATTAAAGTAGTAGTACCTTTTTTATTGTGGTACATAGAATTTGGAGTTAAGGTATTCATTACCTTATAATGAATTCTATAAGCTATACTGATGAGTTCAATACCATCCATATAGTTATAGATTGAAGTTTGGATACTTAAAGTTAAAACTTTCGTACTATTTTTATCATTTAAAGATATTGATAAATTTGTAAAACAATTAAAATAAATAGGGCCAGTACAAATTTTACACTCCATAACTCCCATTAGAGAATTTTTATAATTAAGACATCTAGCATTATTCTAGAAGAGAATGGAAGAAAGAGGGAACAAAGCACCCACGTTCGAACGCCATCTTGAAATAATTGAGGACCTCTAGGAGATTGCTAGGGTGATGACATGAGGCTTGTTGTAGCTAGACACTTTGGAGGACAAAAGCTACATAGTTCCACATTCAAACTCCAACAACGTTCGAATGCTCATCAAAGAAGAAATGTTTCCATGCTCGAACAAGGTTGGTGTTCGAACGTAAACCCTAGAAAGGCTGCAGGAAGATTAGATTTCCATTCGAATTTTGTGACATTCACTTCAACTTTAAGCACTTAGGTCTGTTCTTCCCCCTCCCGAATTGAAAGTATAGCCCTTCTTGCCAATCCTGACCCAATTTCAATGCAACCCGTGTGATTCAGGCAGACCTTGATCCAACTTTTTCAAGTCCACGTATCATCCACCAAGAGTGGTGTTTGATCAAAACCATGCACACACACCTACATTCATGTCAAATGCCCACAAATGCAATACTTTCCATGCTTATGTAATGTGATACACACTTGCAATTTCATTATCATGTTCAACATGTCATGAGCACAATATGAACAACTTAGATATTCATCAACATTTCTTTTCATGGTCAATTACATCATGAGCATATAACCACCATGAATAACCTCAATGTCAATATATCATAATGCATTTACCAACATCAAATCCCAAGCATGTTATAACATAGTCAATGCAAATAACACACTTAATCCACATAGGCATTTCATCAAACACTTTCAAGGCATGAATTAAAACACATAGCATGCCCAATCAATAAAATTCTCAAGAAATAAAAAACAAGTAATTTCTAAATACCCAATTCATGCTAGAATTGATTTTAACCATTCTTAATACCCATTTTTCCACATTTCAACTACAATAGGTATGTGTTATACATGAGATTACTTCTCCAACACCCAAACCATTTTATATTTCAACCCAGGTTGAAAATAAACATAATTAGGAAAGGAACCCTACTTCTTGAAGCGTAAAACAAGTGGTAGAAGCCTTCAAGAACCAAAATCAAGCCTTAGCCCTTCATTTCCCCAAATCTCATCTTTTGAACTTCATCAAAATCCATGTTTTTTGGTACTTAGGCGTAGCCCTTGTCGCGTAGATGAACTTTAGTTTTTGGCCCAAGTCGATTCGACGAACGGAAAGTCATATATCGTAGAGAGAAGTTGAAGATCTTGATTTTTCTTCTCCTTTATCTCTCCCTCCTCTCTATTATTGGAAATATGATGGGCATGGGGAGAAAATTTGATTTTTCTCCCCTATTTAGACCCCTTAGATGCTTGGCCCTCGTTACGCCACATGTCCTCCATTTTTGGATCCGATTTCGTCCCAAACTAATTAAATTTTGTCCCGGTTCAAGTTCAAAATATTTTTATTTGAACCAACTTTAAATTATTTTTTAATTTTTTTAAAATTTAATTCCCATTCCCAGTTATTTAGGTAAGGTCACACCTGATAACCTAAAAAATTGAGAAAAATCTGGCTGTCTGGGAATTCCACAAAAATTAACTGGGCAACTAGTTTTTGCGAGGCGAATCCAATAGTTATGTCCTTTCCATTATCCAAGTTCTAAAAAAAATTGGGTTTTCAACCCGTACCATTGAGGCTAATTACTGTTTTCCCTTTTTTTCATAAAAATTCAAATTTACCTGATGATGAGCATAGAATATTGCACATCATTTATCTCTTTGCAACCATTTTATTCTTACTTTTGTGGAGAAAATGGGAGAAATTGCATTTAATCTAAAAATTAATGAAGTTTTTTTGTGATTGTAGGTAAATAGTAGGAAATGGCATGTTAAGCTTCCATCAAGCGCTTAAAGGCAATGGAGAAGAAGGGGAGGCTTAACGGGTAGCTTGGGATATCAAGAAATCAACAAAAAGCCAAGACAGATGAAACCCTACCGGTACGTTTAGTGTAATGGAATTCTTCTATTGCTGCCTTTGCCAAAACCTACCGGTAGATTTTACCTACAGAAAAAAACTACCAGTAGGTTTTGTCATTGTTCTACTGATAGGTTTTGCCCAGAAACGCCAAAAAGCTGCAATCTCAACTCGAACTACTTCATGGGCCCACCTTTGCTTCTCCCACACAAGCCCTAACACATTCTACATACAAGCATGTTTTCTTACACGTAAAATTTCACTTTGGAAGAAAAAAGCATGGAAGAGGAAAAGAGAGTGGTTGGGGGGCGGAGCGTGGAAGGGGAATGTGGGTTTGTGGTTGTTGTGGCAATTCCCAATGACCTTCCAGTGAGAGGAAGTTAGTCACACAAACCTTGGGGAGGGTTATGGATGAAATTGGAGGGCTCTCTATATTAATTACTCAGCTACACACATAGTTTTAGAGTGAGAAGCTCAAAGACGAAGATGAAGTTAGAGAGAGAAAATTGGGTTTTTCATGTTTCTTTAACATTTTTAGTGTGTTTAAGCTTTAAATTACATGCAATCTTTCCCCTTTTCACTTAAAACTCTTTTATTCAAGTTGTATGCAAGCTCAGCAAGGGTTTTCTAGCATTTCAAGTTCTACATTTGCGTATTTATTTCCAATCTTTGTATTTTGACTATAAATGCCATTTCTATTGTAGGTTAACTCTTTTATTGCATTAATAACAGTTCCATGTTCCATTTCTTCATCATGTCTCTTTACATTATGCATGTTTTTGCTTTGACTATGGATAGCTAAGCTTTTGGTTGGCGAATCCAAGGGGAATTTTCTCTTGGGTATGCTAAATCAACTCTCCTCCATTCCTCCTCGTAGTGTAAAGTATTTTATTTGACTTGGTTGAGTGTGGACATGGTAGTGACCTCTTCATACACCGTAGACTTGTCACGGGGTATGCTTGAGTCTACATTTTCACATTAGTCCCTCACATCCTACGTATCAATCAAGTACCGAGACACCAATGGTAGAATGTATTGAGTTTATTTGGCATTCCCGTTGGAATGATCTCTTCAAATTAGCCAACCTTATTTTCTTGTATTTTGTTAAAAACTTCACTCACCAAAACACAAACTCACAGGATTTTACACTTTTAATTTCATTACAAAAATCACCTTCACAGCAATTCGACCGTCCTTCCCAGAGGTGACAACCTTGGAATACTCAATTCCAAGTAAAACATGACATTGCAAGTATCTCTATGCTTTGGGAGCACTTTTGCACACACACATTTTTATCTACACACACATTTTCTCCATTTCTAGCATCAAACCCTAGGGAGAGTGACACTTACCTACTCATATAAGCTATACACACAACCGGGTGCATATTCAAAGATTAAGGTGAACGAAATCAAGCATTTTTGGAGGCGTTGCTGGGGAAAGATAGCTTCCAATTAAAAGGCGATTTCGGACAATGAAGGTAAGTCCCATGATTCTCATCATGGGTTGAGGTACGTTGATCCTTTGTATATATTTGTGTATATTTTTCATTTCACTTGTAGATAGTGTTTTTCTATGTAGGGACGGGATAACCAAAATAGAGTTGTGAGACTTGTCATAGACCTAAATATGAATCTTGAACAAGACCCACCCGAGGATGTTGGTGACAACTTCACGGATGATGGTGCTAATGTTCCGGGGGGTGGGGGAATGCAAAACCCTGAATTCATTTTCCCCCTCCTAGGAATGAGAGAAATAATATCCCAATTGATCCTCTAGCTAGTTCAATGAGGGATTATCTTTAACCAACTCAAAGCACCACCCTCTCTTACATACTTCTATAGGTCCAAGCTCATGCCTTACTTGTTAAATCGGGAATGTTACAATCTTCTTCCTTAATTCCATGGAATTGAAAAAGAAAATCCTTATTTGCACATTAAGGAATTTGAGGAAATTGTTGCAATATTTTTCAAAAATCATGTCATGGGAGACATAACTCGCATGAAATTATTTTCTTTCTCCCTTAAAGGCAAAGCCAAAACTTGGTTGAGCTCTTTGAAACCTAGATCGATATGTTATTGGGCACAAATGCTTTCTGAATTTTTTTAAAAAATATTTTGATGCCCAAGACCACTGCTCTTAAGCAACAATTTCATTTTTTTTGGAGAAATCCAATGAGCACTTTTATCAGTGTTGGGATTGACACAAAGAGTTGCTACAATCCATTCCACTTCATGGATTTGAACCATGGTAATTGGTTAGTTTTCTTCTATGAAGGAATTACACCGGCCCACTGACAATTCATAGACATGATGTGTAACAGAGAGTTTCTAAACAAAGATCTGGATGAAGCCCTTGAATACTTCACTACATTGGCACAAAATGCTCAATCATGGGATATCATGGATCCAAATGATGTGCTAAGGTCTTCTCCTGGGAGTCAACCAAGTAGGGGAGGGATGTATAATTTGCGAGACCAAGAAGAATTGCTTGCCAAAATCACAAATTTGTCCCAAACAGTGGAGAGTCTAGAGGTAAATATGAGGCAAGAAGTGTCTAATATAGCTAAGGCCAAGGAGTGGTGCTCTATATGTGAAAGTGTTGAGCATTCTATCTCAGAGTGCCCAAACATTTCGGCACTCAAAGAGGTTTATCATGAGCAAGTGAATGCATTCAACCAAAGTAGGCAATCATTCTCTCCACAATTCAATACATATAATCCAGGTTGGAGTAATCACCCAAACTTTAGTTGGAAGAATGACAATCATACTCCTCCTTGGTCTAGCTCATTGTCGCCTCACATTCCACCCAAGCAAAACCAATCATACTATGGTCACGGTCCCTCATCTAGCTCCCAATACCCATGGTCCAATCAACAGGTTTTTTCACAAAACCCACCACCTCAACAAGGGTTTGGTCAACAAGGACCATCCAAACCCCCCATCTAACAACCTCCTCAAAAAAGAAACTTAGAGGATGTCGTGCACTAATTCATTCAAATCCAAACAACAATCAAGAACTAAACTACCACCATTTTCAATGATATTCGGACTGAAATCACAAAATTGACCAATACCATAGGGTCATCCCAACAAGAGAAAGGAAAATTTTCTACTCAACCTCAAGAAACCCTAGGGGTCAACACGTGATTGAGAGTCATCCAAGCCCACCAAGGAGAGTTCTAAGCAACTCAAGGCGGTCACCACCCTAAGAAGTGGCAAAAAATTTGACAAAACCATTTTGCCCAAAGTCTCACCGAAAGCCACATTGGCAAAAAAGAAGGAGACTACGAGCAATTCTGAGGGGGATGAGACACACAAAAAGGAAAAAAATTGTTGATTTAAATGTGCATGAGTGTCCCACTTTGGCCCCTTTTCCCCAACATTTGAAGCCATTGGCTAACATTGCTAACTATTCGGATATCGTTGAAATATTTAAGCATTTGAAGATAAACATTCCGCTCCTAGATGCCCTTAAGTAAATACATTAAGGTGCAAAGATCTTGAAATAATTGTGCAACGTGAAGAGGAAGATGAATGTGCATAACAAGGCATTTCTAACGAAGCAAGTGAGTTCCATTTTGAGAACAAACACACCACCCAAGTTCAAAGACCTCAGTTTCCCTACCATTGCCATAATCATAGGGAATTGTCGGGTGGAGCCAACACTTCTAAACTTGGAAGCAAGTGTCAACCTCCTACCCATCTCTGTATACCAACAATTGTAATTGGAATAGTTGAAGCCAAATCCAATCACTCTTCAATTGGCAGACCGAAGCGTGAGAACACCATGGGGAGTAGTTGAGGATTGTTTAGCTCAAGTTAAAAAAAATTATTTTCTCATTGATTTTATTGTACTTCATGTATGATATGGTGATGCACATTGTTGGGCTTTATGTAACAGTTGGGAGATTGATTAGAGAAGGGTTAAATACCACCATAGCCGATGCTTTTGATTCAATGCATAAATTGGAACCCTGTCAACATTGAATCATCAACCTGCCAATTAAATAACTAGATTAAACCTTTTGAATGATTCAACTTCAGGTTTATTAGGGTTATTTGATTGATGCATGGTACATAGACCTTCCAGCTAACCTAATCAGTTGATGTGTTATGGTTCAATATACATCAAACCTACTAGTTGACTTTTTAATAATATGGAAGTTAATTGTTGTAAGGTGGCATTTTCATAAATAAACAGTATAAAGCATGTTGGATTCTCGCACTGAAGAGTACCTTTTTATCACTCTTTTTTGAAGTTTTAGTTAAGTATTAATTTGACAATTCAAAGCTCACACAACAAGTTGTTACGTTGCACACTACACACACGGCAGTTTTACTATTTCTGTTTTGAATAACAACAGTTAGCTCCTGTGGGTTTGATCTTAGACTTAATCGAGAAATATTGCAATTTGACTACTTATTTTTTGGTGCATGACATAAATCAGGTCAGATCAAGCTTCTTGGTGTCATTGTCGGGGAATTATGGTGATTTTGAATCAAATAGAGAAGTTGTCTAGTTGTATTATATGTATATTCATTGTTTGTTGTATTTTCATTGTTTATGTCTGTTAAGTAAACAGTAGGGTTTGTAAATGAATCAAGTCCTTCATCTTCATCATCTTCATTGTCACAAGCATCTTCTGGCTCTTTTGAGTGAAACATGACTAATAATCAAAGGGAAAAAGAGGTATTTTCAGAACATCCGAACTTTAAGAGAATACTTGCATCCCACACGCACTAGTGTCTTGTCATGTTTCTTTTTTTCCACTAATGCTCCAAATTTTAACATTAAGGCAGGGACAATACTCCTTTTACCATAGTTTCATGGTCTGGAGTCTAAAAACACGTATTTACATAGGAAAGAATTTGAGGAGGTATGTGGTGCTTTGCAAAATAATTTTGAATTGGCCCGATTGAAACTTTTTCCTTTCTCTTTAAAGGATAAGGCTAAACAGTGGCTAAATTTTTTAAAAGCTTAATCTATTCCAAGTTGGCATGTTTTGCAAACTAAATTTTTCAAAAAGTTTTTTCCTGTGCACTGCACTAATGCATTGAGACGTCAAATCATGAATTTTTGTGTGAAAGAAGGAGAACCATTTTATCAATGTTGGAAGAGATTTAAGGATCTTCTCCAAGCTTGCCCACATCATGCATTTGAAAGCTGAACTTTGGTTGGTTTCTTCTATGATGCCCTCCCATCTGCATTGCGTCAGTTTGTTGAAATGATGGCCTAGAGAGAATTCATGGTAAGAGTCTGTAACGCCCCAAAAACCCCCTTGGGTAACATTACATTCTAAAAACTATTCACCGCATGAGAGCATTAAGTAAATCCATCACGACGAAAGTTTCATTCATCCACCATTCATATTTTAACAAAATTTGGGCAGAGTCTCCTTTGTTCGGGGAGCTCTACCCAAAACACAACCTGTGCAATTCTACTGTAATGACCACACCGGGTCCATTTAACTACCATAAAATTAATCCATCCAATTTACATGTTATCCCAAAAGAATAGGCCAAGTTATGGCCTTTACATTCCCACAAAAGTACTATAATACACAGCGGAATTTATAAAATAAAAACTAGGCTATACAATTCTCCCAAAAGATTATCCAAGTCTATAACAAAAGAAAGGGGGGTCGCTCTAAGCATCCACCTCGGGATCCACGCTCCCTTCTATCGGAGTCTCCAAATGTGTCGGCCCCTCGACTCCCAGCTCCTCGTCAAAGGCAAAATCTGAAAGGTGGGGAAGTAAGGGGGTGAGCACAAGGCTCTGTAGGAGGATCCTTCCAAGCCCATTCAAGGTTTTGAAATCAAGTAAAACAGGTAGGTCTCGTTTCGCACATACATATAAATGAATTTTGAAGTAAAGTAAGGACATTTTAAAGGAGATCTCAAGTTTGTACAATAATAAGGACTTGAACGAGAATAAAACCACGTTTAATTGACAAACAATTTCCAACACAATCCACTCCACCATACACCATTTCCACAAGGTATCGCGGCATCCCATACTACCCGAAACTCTTGGAGAAATAATATTTGGTACAATGAACAAAAATTTCTATTTGGTACCACTCAAGTAGGTTGTCGCTTCTCATGAATCTACCCGACGATTCTATCTCGTTCACCCATTTCTACTAACAATCACAGACCAATTTAGGAAGGGCGTGTACCGTCTCATACGGCCTTGACGAGATCCTCCCAAGGTGTCTAGTATACTAACCCTTTTCCCTGGTATCAGTGAACAATAGTGGTCACTGTCACCACAGTGATCCACTACGAGCATTAGGTAGCCATCTCACCCCCCCCCATTGGGATAGACTAACCTCTAACGCTCTACGGCAGTTTTCGAAGGTAATCCAAGTCCCTCACAACACCATACACAAGAGTGACATACCAACAATATACTCAACCTCATATACAAGCAAATTCCATGATGTTTTCCCAAATTTTCACAAGCAAGATACATAATAGAACAATTTAAGAAAATATACCCATTTCGCAAATCATGTAACAAGAGACAAGTTTAAAGGAAATAAGCATGAGATCATCAATACAATCATTTTACTACCCAACACAAAGTTCTAGAATTTTCGAAATCAAGATGATGTGAAGATATAGAGAAAAATCCATATTTCCCCCAAAAACTAGAGTTTGATGGATTTTCAACCATCATTTTGTTCAAATCATGGGAATGTTTGTAAACATACCAAGGAACAAGGAACCCATAACAAATACATACTATTAAGAGCCAAATTCTACATGTATAATAACCCTAACATCAATGGACAAGGATGGAAGAAAACCCTACCTCAATGTTCTTAAAAACCTAGGTTTAGTGTGAAGAAGATGAAGATTTGATCTTCTTTGAAGTATAGATCTCCTCTTGATCTTGTGTTTTATCCTTCTCTCTTCCTCTAGAGTCCTAAGAGAAGTGGGTTGAGAGTGGAATGAGAGAAATGAGAGTAAAGGCTGAAATCTGTGTTTTTAAACATAGAAATCCCGATTTTTTTTTCCTTTACTGTTCATGTGCTGCTTCGACTTTACTGTTCATGGGCTGCTTCGATATTACTTCATTATCGGGGCATAACTCTCTCATCTGAGCTCCGATTGAGATGATTCAAGATGCTATGGAAAGCTAAGAAAGAAATCTACAACTTTCATGTTTTGAGTTTTAAGAGATATTGAATGCATCAAGGTCTAAATTGGGCTTGAAGTTGCAGCCAGTGCACAGTTCACGTGCACTGTTCACTATTTCATCCCTTTTTCCATTTCCAATCTACCAAATTCAAACACACATCGCTACACCTATCCCCATTTTTACAACAATTATTTAATATATATCTATATGCATATATATAAAATAAAATGCGGAGTGTTACAATCCACCCCCCTTAAAGAAAGTTTCGTCCTCGAAACTTACCTCAAGTAGCGAACAAATATGGATATTTCTCTCGCATCTCCCACTCCGGTTCCCAAGTTGCTTCCTCTACGCCATGATGTTGCCACAGGACTTTCACCAGCTGGATTACCTTGTTGCGAAGCACTTTCTCCTGGATATCAAGAATCTTCACCGGCTGCTCTTCATAGGTGACTCCATCTTGCACTTCAATATCCTCCAAATCCACGACATGCGACGTATCTGGTTGACACTTCCTCAACATCGAAACGTGGAACACGTCATGAACTCCTGACAACGATACTGGTAGCCGAAGTTGGTATGCTACTTTGCCCACTGTCTTGATCACTTCAAATGGACCGATGTACCTTGGAGCGAGTTTTCCTTTCTTACCGAATCTAAGTACGCCCTTCTTGGGTGACACTTTAAGAAATACAAAATCTCCCTCCTTGAATTCCAAAGGCCTTCTTCTCCTATCCGCATAGCTCTTTTGTCGACTCTGTGCTGTGCGTAATCTCTCCCGAATGAGCTGAATCTTCTCTGTTGTCTCCCGTACAATCTCGGGCCCAAACATACTACTCTCTCCGGCTTCCAACCAACACGTCGGGGATCTACATGGTCTTCCATACAAAGCTTCATACGGTGCCATTCCGATACTCGCTTGGTAACTGTTGTTGTACGCAAATTCCACCAATGGTAAGTGATCGCTCCAACTCCCTTTGAAGTCCAACGCGCAAGCCCGTAACATGTCTTCCAAAATCTGTATCACTCTCTCGGATTGGCCATCTGTTTGAGGGTGAAAGGTTGTGCTGAAATGTAACTCTGTCCCCATAGCTTGTTGTAGACTTTGCCAAAAACGAGCCACAAAATGAGAATCGCGATCCGACACGATAGAAAGTGGAACTCCATGCAATCGAACAATCTCTCAAATGTACAGTCGGCTCAAGATCTCTAATGAGTCTGTGGTCTTCATCCCCAAAAAGTGAGCTGACTTGGTGAGTCGATCTACGATAACCCATACGGCGTTATGCCCTCTTGAAGTCCGTGGAAAACCCGACACGAAGTCCATGGTGATATGATCCCACTTCCACTCCGGGATAGGCAGAGACTGTAATAATCCTCCAGGTCGTTGGTGCTCAATCTTCACTTGCTGACATACGGCACACCTTGAAATGAACTTTGTTACATCCTTCTTCATTCCACTCCACCAATATTGTCGTTTCATATCTCTATACATTTTTGTACTCCCCGGATGTATAGAGAACTTCGATCGGTGACACTCTCCCAACACTTCTTCCCTCACTTGGTCGTCGTTTGGCACGCATAATCTTCCCCGAAACTGTAACTCCTCATTCTTTATAGACCAATCCTCAACAATCTCATTCCTCTCCAATTTATCCCGAATTTCTGTCAACTCGGGATCTAACCGTTGCAACTCCACAATCCTTTGTCGGAGGATTGGTTGAGCTACTAGGTTAAACAAACATGGTCGATCCTCCGGTCCATTAACCCATAGATCAAACTCCTCCAACGTATCAATCATTTTCCACCGTTTAGCCGCAAGGACATTGATTTCACCCTGAGACTTCCTACTCAATGCATCCGCTACTACATTAGCCTTCCCCGGATGATAGTTGAGAGTGAAGTCGTAATCTTCTAAGTACTCAATCCACCTTCTCTGCCGGAGATTCAATTCTTTCTGTGTGAACATACTTGATACTTGAAATTTCTCTCCATACAAGTAACACCTCCACAACTTAAGAGCAAAAACCACAGCGGCTAGCTCCAAGTCGTGAGTGGGATAGTTCTGCTCATGAATCTTGAGTTGCCTCGAGCCATAAGCAACCACCTTGCCTCCTTGCATCAACACACATCCCAAGCCTCGTAGTGAAGCATCGGTGTAAACATCGTAACCTTCCCCACTGTTCGGAATAATGAGGATCGGTGTCATCGTGAACTTTTCCTTCAAGGTGCAAAAAACTAATTCACACGCTTGAGTCCACACAAATTTCTCCCCCTTCTTGGTAAGGCGAGTCATCGGCATCGCAAGCTTGGAAAAACCTTCCACAAACCTACGATAGTAACCGGCTAACCCCAAGAAACTATGTATTTCTGTCACATTCTTTGGTGGTTCCCATTGCATCACGGCCTCAATCTTCGAGGAATCAACCGCTACCCCTTGCTCGGACACAACATGGCCAAGGAACTTCACTTCCTTCATCCAAAACTCACACTTGCTCATCTTCGCATATAACTTATGTTCTCTCAATGTTTGTAGCACAACCGAGAGATGATGTGCATGTTCTTCTTATGTCCGGGAATAAATCAATATGTCATCAATAAACACAATGACAAATTGATCTAGATATGGCCGGAATACCCTGTGCATCAAATCCATGAAGGCTGCTGGAGCATTAGTCAATCCGAACGGCATCACCGTATACTCGAAGTGACCATACCAAGTACGAAAAGCAGTCTTAGGAATATCCTCCTCCTTGATACGCAGTTGATGGTACCCGGTGCGGAGATCAATCTTGGAGTAGAACTTAGAACCCCTCAATTGATCAAATAAATCATCAATGCGCGGCAAGGGATACTTGTTCTTCACCGTCACCAGATTCAACCGTCGGTAATCTGTGCATAACCGAAGTGTTTCATCCGTCTTCTTCACAAAGAGGACTGGGGCTCCCCAAGGTGAAGTGCTCAGACGGATGAATCCAATTGCCAGCAAGTGGTCCAATTGCTTCCTTAGCTCCTTCAACTCCAAAGGCGCCATCCGATAAGGAGCAATAGAAATAGGTTCGGTTCCCGGATAAAGATCGATTGCGAACTCAATCTCTCTCTGTGGCGGTAACCCGGGTAATTCATCTGGGAAAACATCCAGAAAATCTGATATAATCAACATCATACCCGAGTGGGATCTATCCCGATCATCTCCCATCAAGCTAGCCAAGAAACTCAAGTGGCTCCCTGCTTTAGCTTTTAAGAATTTACTTCCCGTAGTAGGAAATGGATGGAAAAAATCTCAGTTATTCACAAAACTGAAAATTACTCCTCTCGGCAATTGAAATGTAATCCGCTTGCGGAAACAATCCATTACCGCACGAAAAGTGGATAACAAGTTCATCCCAAAAATCACGTCATACCCCTTCATCTCTAAAGCAATCAAATCCACAATCAATTCGTGCTCCCCAATACGAAGCACACAACCCTTGCAGACTCGGCTAGTACCCAACTGTTCTCCCGTAGGCAAGTCAACAGTCAAAGCATGTTCTAACTTCTCGAACCCCAATCCCAAATTCATAGCATATGCAGTACGTATAAAAGATTGAGTAGCACCAGGATCGAATAAGATTCGGGCCCAAGAATTGTAGAGAAGAATGATACCTTCCACAACAGCATTGGAGGCATCCTCCTCCAGTTGGATTAAGGCAAATACCCTCCCCGGATTCGCATCACCGGGGGCTTGAGCTCTCAATGGTCTCGGTGGTGGAGGGGGCCTATTTGCATTTGATGGCCCGGCTGATTGATTGGTCTTGGGTGGAAGTGACGGGCAGTTGTTTCGGAAGTGCCCTACACCTCCACAAGCAAAGCATTGACGAGGGTCAATGCTTGGTCTCCTCGGACTGTAAGAGGTCTCTGCCCCACCGCTTGATCGGGGCGACGATATGGTAACACCCTCGGTGCTCCACTACTACTGGCACCTGTACGGATCGGGCCTCCTCTAGCATAGCTCTGTCTCCTCTGAGAGTCATCAATGTCTCTCTCCACCAATGCCGCTCTGTCAACCAAATCTCTATAGTCCCGGATTCTGAGTGCCACAAGCTTCTCTCTGATGGTCGGTCTCAAACCCTGCTCGAAGCGCTTGGCCCTCCTATCCTCGGTGGGTATGAACTCTGAAGCATAACGGGATAGCTCATCGAACCTCCTCTCATACTCAGCCACGATCATACTTCCCTGCCGCAAGGCTAGAAAGTCTGCACTCATCTTATCTCTGACAGACTCTGGAAAATACTTGTCGTTGAAGCTTTGCTCAAACTCCTCCCAAGTGAGCGTATTAGTGTCCCTCCTTTTCTTCACTGACTCCCACCAGTAATCGGCCTCCCCTTCCAACAAATAGGTAGCCAAGCCAACCCGAAGGTCCCCGGCGATCCCCATACCATCACAAATTTTTTTCACCCAGTGGATCAATCTATCCGCATCTAGGGGATTGGAGCTCCCTTGGAAGGTGGGTGGGTGTTGCCGTAGAAATTCTCGAATAGCCACCATCCTTCGGTTCTCATTGCCGTTGCCCGGTACTTAGACCAAAGGACAAACTCCACCGTTGTGGTGGTTGTTCCCACCTGGTTGTTGCACTAGGGTGGTGAGTTCCCTTAAACATTGGTAAATACCCTGTATGGCGTCGAGAGGTAGTGGATTTGCTTGACCACCACGCCCATTACCATGCCCACGTCCTCGTCCATGTCCACGTCCACGTACCCGTTCACCGTCCATCCTATATATCAATTCACAATTTAGTTTCATTGATGTACAAGACATCCTCAATATCACTTTAATCTACAGCATAAGGTTCATATAAAATTAGACCAACAATTTCCTTCAACTTAATCCTACTTCCCGAGTGATAATCCATAACCTACAGCTCCCATGTAAGACCTAAAGCCTAGGCTCTGATACCAAATCTGTAACGCCCCAAAAACCCCCTTGGGTGACATTACATTCTAAAAACCATTCACCACATGAGAGCATTAAGTAAATCCATCACGAGGAAAGTTTCATTCATCCACCATTCATATTTTAACAAAATTTGGGCAGAGTCTCCTTTGTTCGGGGAGCTCTACCTAAAACACAACCTGTGCAATTCTACTGTAATGACCACACCGGGTCCATTTAACTACCATAAAATCAATCCATCTAATTTACATGTTATCCCAAAAGAATAGGCCAAGTTATGGCCTTTACATTCCCACAAAAGTACTATAATACACAGCGGAATTCATAAAATAAAAACTAGGCTATACAATTCTCCCAAAAGATTATCCAAGTCTATAACAAAAGAAAGGGGGGTCGCTCTAAGCATCCACCTCGGGATCCACGCTCCCTTCTATCGAAGTCTCCAAATGTGTCGGCCCCTTGACTCCCAGCTCCTCGTCAAAGGCAAAATCTGAAAGGTGGGGAAGTAGGGGGGGTGAGCACAAGGCTCTGTAGGAGGATCCTTCCAAGCCCATTCAAGGTTTTGAAATCAAGGTCACATTTCGCACATACATATAAATGAATTTTGAAGTAAAGTAAGGACATTTTAATGGAGATCTCAAGTTTGTACAATAATAAGGACTTGAACGAGAATAAAACCACGTTTAATTGACAAACAATTTCCAACATAATCCACTCCACCATACACCATTTCCACAAGGTATTGCGGCATCCCCTACTACCCGAAACTCTTGGAGAAATAATATTTGGTACAATGAACAAAAATTTATATTTGGTACCACTCAAGTAGGTTGTCGCTTCTCATGAATCTACCCGACGATTCTACCTCGTTCACCTATTTCCACTAACAATCACAGACCAATTTAGGAAGGGCGTGTACCGTCTCATACGGCCTTGACGAGATCCTCCCAAGGTGTCTAGTATACTAACCCTTTTCTCCGGTATCCGTGAACAATAGTGGTCACTGTCACCATAGTGATCCACTACGAGCATTAGGCAGCCATCTCACCCCCCCCATTGGGATAGACTAACCTCTAATGCTCTACGGCAGTTTTCGAAGGTAATCCAAGTCCCTCACAACACCATACACAAGAGTGACATACCAACAATATACTCAACCTCATATACAAGCAAATTCCATGATGTTTCCCCAAATTTTCACAAGCAAGATACATAATTGAACAATTTAAGAAAATATACCCATTTCGCAAATCATGTAACAAGAGACAAGTTTAAAGGAAATAAGCATGAGATCATCAATACAATCATTTTACTACCCAAATTTCATGTTTTGAGTTTTAAGAGATATTGAATGCATCAAGGTCTAAATTGGGCTTGAAGTTACAACCAGTGCACAATTCACGTGCACTATTCACTATTTCATCCCTTTTTCCATTTCCAATCTACCAAATTCAGACACACATCGCTACACCTATCCCCATTTTTACAACAATTATTTAATATATATCTATATGCATATATATAAAATAAAATGCGGAGTGTTACAAAGTCCCGATGAGACATTTGAGTTTTTTGATACAATTTTTGAGAGTTTTTAAATGTGGGACTCGACCTAACCAAATATTATTCAAACCAAGCCATCTTCATCTGAATGAGGGAAATAAGTGTTGAAAGAGGATGACGACCTAAGGGCCAGAATGACTACTTTGCCCCAAAATTTTAATGCCCTAGAAATGAAAAAAATAAGGAAGTTTATGTTGTGTCTCCCACTGAGCAATCATATGGAATCTGTGCATTATCAAGACATCCCACAGGGGAATGTCCCATGATTCGAGTATTCAAAGAGGTCTTGATGGAACAAATCCATACCATTTCAAATTTTAACAAGCCTTATTTCAACCCCTATTTGGAAACCTATAATCCAGGATTATGGAATCACCCAAATTTCAGTTGGAAAAATACACACCCCGTGAGTTAGCCACCAAGTCCACCGTCATCATAACCCCAAACTCAGCAGTCATATCAGCCTTATCAACCCCCACATAAGAGAATGCTAGAGGACACCATGAAGTAATTCATTTAGAGTAAAATGAGTTTCAAAACTCATACCACTCATGGATTTAATGATTTCAAAGCTCAAACTTCACAAAATATTGAGGATATTAAAAGTCATTTAGCCAAATTGACCCAGTCTTTGAGCACAAATGATGATTGGGTTTTATACCCACAAATTGAGTACTCTTGGCTTGATGAAATGAAAATTTTCCAAGTATTTTATGTTCATTTTGTGTGTTTTAATTTTTTGTTTGTAGGGAGAATGATTTGGAAGAAAACAAGGTCATTTGGTAGCCAAAGTGTTGGATTAATTGAGGACTAAGTAACAAGAGCAGTTGTAGGCATAAAATGGGGTCAGTGCCATAGCTTTACATGGAGCGTTGCAGCTCTAGAAGTGTAGAAAGTTAGCACATCTGAGCTCATTTATGCGGCTGAAGAGCGTGTTTCAGCTTGGACGCGAATTCTGACTCATTTTTGAGTAGAAATTGAACTCTAATGCAACTTATATGCTAGGATTTGATTTCAGATGGGAATATATTGATATGAGAGGCTGTTAATAGAGGGGTTAACCAAGAATTGATAGAAAATTGAGGGCAAGGATCGAAGGAAGCGACGCGAAGAAAATTGGACTTGAAGGCTAGAGAGAAATTGAAGATTGCAATAAAGTTTTCATTCTTTTCTCTTCCTTTTAGTTTTTGATTTTCTAAGATGTTGATTAATTTGAGAATGATGTCTTTCAATTACATTATGAACAAAATTTTTATTAAGATTGCAATGGAACCTGATATTTAGTTAAATTGATTTACTCTCATTTCTAGTTCTTATTGACCATATATAAGTTATTTATCATATTTTGTGTTTAATATATGAGTATGACCAATAATTAATTTGATTTCCTAGATGAAATTGGGGGATGAATTCTAGGTTTAGATCTGAACATGATGACATGCATCTGGTTAATTCTTCTTAGGATTGAATAGCCGAGTTTGTGTATAGGATTGGAATATACATATATGTCATGTGTAGCTTTTATGAGATTTTGAACTTAATGAATCTATTCCAAATTATTTTACATAGGAATATAGTAATTTAATTGGAAGAGATATTTTTATATAACAATAGGAAGAGGCATGACAAATAATTTTGAGTTCTTGGTTAACAACTTATTTGGATTAATTAACTGAAAAGATAGTAAAAAGATTTATACGAAATATTAGGGGAAGTTATAATCTTAAGTTCTTTTATCTGGTAAATTCAATCCTTGATTATTAATTCTAGATTTAGTTTTAAATTAGTAATTCCATAGTATAATTCCAATTGTTTAAATAAAATTTAATTGATATAAAGTTAGTACTTTGAAGTTATTAGTAATAATTATTTGTGGGAACGATACTCTACTTAACAGTTTATCACTTGTTGATCGTGTATACTTGCACGCAAATTGACAATATCAAATTTGGACAACAACAAAGAAGGACAAATTTTCATCTCAGTAAAATAGAAGTTAATTGTTGTAAGGTGGCATTTTCATAAATAAAAAATATAAAGCATGTTGGATCCTCACACTGAAGAGTACCTTTTTATCATTGTTTTTCAAAATTTTGGTTAAGTATTTATTTGAAAATTCTAAATTCACAACACAACTTGTTATGTTGCACATTACACATGACAATTTTACCATTTCTATTTGGAATTCCGATAGTTAGGTCCCTGTGGGTTCAACCTTCGACTTAACCGAGAAATATTTCAATTTGACCACTTATACTTGGGTGTATGACATATATCAGGTTAGATCAATGAACATAGGAAAGTATAACATCATCCTGCTGTGTTTTTGAGAGGTGAATGATTCAAATGCTTTACTTGAATCTATCTCTTGATAATCATAGAATAATGTTGTACAAACAAAATATGAGTGTAGTAATGGAATGACTAATGGATATATTTGAGATTGTAAAGGGTTTATAAGTGTGACGCCCCTAGAACCAAGGGTCTTTTTTCAACTATTGACCACCCGTCAACCCGCGGAAGTACCCGTGATTGTCGTACAACTCGACATTATGTCAATATCATCCCCTTAACTAGGATTATAACCCACACGTGTAACCCCTGTACATTTTTATCATTTAATCCAACCGTGGTCTAATGTACCACTTTTCATACTCCATTATAGTCTATTTACATCAATTGGAAGGAAGGACCATGGCCCAAATGCATAGCAAAACAGTTTTAAAATTTCAAATTTTTGGAAGTCCTACCGGTATGGCATACCGGTAGGGTGAGCCTACTGGAAAATCCCTACCGGTAGGGTTTGCCTGTTGGAAAATTCCTACCGGTAGGGTTTGCCTACTGGAAAAAGTTGTACCGGTATGCCCTACTAGTATGAGTTGCCAACTGGACCTCGTCATACCGGTACGCCCTACCGGTATGCTTTGCTGACTTTTGCTTGGTCCACCTATCCCTTTTTTATCCAACACATGTGTAATGACAATATTTCATATAACACAAGGTCCATACACATTCTATTACATTCATTTCCAAAAATTTACATATCAAAAACAAAGTTTTCATAAATATTTACAATATTCAAAATAAAGCCACATTTTGACTTTCTTCATCTTTGAGGTCCCATGTAAGGGCCTTCCTCTGGCGTGTATCCCACAACTAAAATATTTTTCCGTATAGTGTAAACCATACCCAGTAGAGTATTTTCTACCGAGGCTATTCCCCAACCTAAGTGCATATGAGATGTTCATGCAACACTCAAGAAACAACATCCCAAACAAGAATATATTACTCAACATTGGAATCTTAGAAATGTTATGCCATGAAATAAGATGCAACTCAACCCGAGCCCTCCCTGGCTCCTTTTCCCCCATGCAATGCCATGAGTATAAAACGGGGCTTTTCAAGTCCCTGTCATTGGCATTACACACCCAATAACTATTTAAAAATATCTAGGTCCTTGTTAAGGTGGGCATTTATGAACTTACACCAACGACACCCAACTGACATGGAATTCATGGACTTCCACCAACGGTTCCGCGTATACCGACACACTTTATGGGCTCTTATACCAATAGAGTGTGTATCCGATCACCGGGTCTCTCACCCGAGAGATAGTCTAGCCGTTATTGCTAATCCCGACCCAATTCTTTATCCATACAGCCGTGCGACTTAGTCGAATCTTCAATCCAATTTTTTCGAACCCACCTAGTGTCCACCTATTTGGTGTTTGATATCAATCATGCACACACACACCCACATTCTTGGCTATGGATGCACTTCCTCCGTGCAAATGCAATGTAATGCGTCATTGCTATATCAATGTCATGCCCATATGTAATGAATGCCACATGAGCAAAATTAACCACACATCTACATATTTCATGGCCAATTATATCATATGCATATAATCACCAAACTTTATCACAATGTTAACATATCAATGAACATACATCAACATTTTATTTCCAACAACATATACCAAGCATGTTATTACATAACATATGCCAGTAACATACATCATTCACAAAGGCATAACATGCCCATATAATACCATATTTCATGGAATCACACAAATAATTTTCATATATTAATTCCCACCTTTTTCAAGAAATTACTTTGAGTAATTTCTACATGCTCATTGTAGGATAGGATTTATTCTACCCCTTTTCAATACCCATTTCATCAATTTCATCACAATAGACAAGTGATATACAACTCTATCAACCTACCCATTTTCATTTAACACTCTAGGTTGTAAAATAAACCAAAGTAAGAAAGAAACCCTACCTCTTGAAGCGTAAAATGACGTTGGGAAGCCTCAAGACCCAAAAGCAAGCTAGAATCTTCACTTCTCAAAAATCCCGTCGTTGTAATCTTGCTCAAAGCTGACCTCCTTGGTATGGTTTTGTAGCCCTCGTAGAGGAGAACACTTTTTGTTCTCGGCCGGGGGTGATTCGACCAAAGTTTGGCCCTTGATCGCAAGAGAAAAGGCTTGAAAAACCCTTTTCTTTCTCTCTCCTTTTCTCTCTCTCTCTTTTCTCTCTCTCTCTATCGGGTAACGACTGAACATAAAATGGGGAAAAATCAGATTTTTTCCCCTATTTATACCCTCTAATTTACTTGGCCCACAACGTGCCACACAACCCTCTTTTCTCTGGTCTGTTTTCGCCCTGAAACGATTAAATTTTGCCCCGGTTCAAGTTCAAAATATTTTTATTTTTATTTGCCTTAAATTATTTTTCAAATTTTAAAATTTTATTAAAAATTTCGTTTTTGGGTCACCCGAGACTCGACCGTCTCGTAAAACGTAAAAAAATCTGACTATCTCAGAATTCGATAAAAATTGACGGGGTAGCTAGATTTCGTAAGAAAAATCCTATGATGAGGTCTGTTTTATCATCCGAGGTCTAGAAAATTTCAAGTTTGCAACCCGTACTGTTGTGACAAATTTACCGTTTTACCCTTATTGTAAAAAATTCAAATTTACCCGGATTTTACAATAAGATTCTCAAAAATTGAGTGTGAGTATGTGTATGTGTTAATTTGGTTTTGTTGGAAATGTTATCAAAGGTAAAATTTTATAGTCTGATGGGTTGATGATAGGTTGCAATGAAAATTTTGATTTTGATTTTTTTTTTTTTGGTTATTCACAACATAATGCTAATGTTCATGTGATTGGTAGTCAGTTATGCTTCAGATATGACTGGTTTTTCTTTATAATTGATGATTTTGAATAAAGATAGACTATTGAGATCATGCTTGTGGAGTGACTTACTTTATCTGTATAATTTATACAGGATAGTATAGTTTAATGACAAACTACTGCACCTTTAGTTGTGATGTATGAAGTTGAGGTGGGGTAATATATTACATTAAATAATTGCTTAATGTGTAATTCTTTTGCTGACAATATGTTGTCGAGATGTTATGTGAAAATTATGACCAATGAGACAGAAAAGATAGTATGGAGTTGACTCAAAAGAAACTTATACATGAAAGTAAACAGGAATAATATTGATTATAATTTCTAGTGTTTAAATGACACCAAAAATTAGAGATTAGATATCTTATTAAAGTAATTGGTTAATTGCTTGGTGATAATTTGTTGATGTGGTTTTCTTTCAGTTTGGTAAAGCAGATTATATGGGCAATGTACTCATTTAAATTAGTGTGATAAGTAAATTTCGAGGACGAAATTCTTTAAAGAGGGAAAGAGCTACGAGACCCGAAAAAACTAATTTGGTATATTATTTTGTGTTGGGGGTCTAGGTGCAAGTACTTATTTTAATCATTGGATTTAAAATTAAAATAGTTAGAAACAGAAGAAAATAAGTATGGGTCTGATGATAAACTTACAGTCACAGGTTAAGAACTCGAGAAAAATATATAAGGGTGTGTATGTTAATTTTATGTGGATAGTAATTTTACTTGGATGATTAAAAAGTAAGCTATCGAGAATATGGGAGATCAGGTAAAGGTCTCAATATAAAAATTGGGTTTAATTTAAAAAAAAAAATCAAAGTTGTGGTGGATATACAAATATTTATGAAAAGTATCCATTTGTTTATAATTGTAAGACCCAAACACGAATGACAAATATATAATATTTGTAATAAACATATTCACATATGAAATGCATGCATAGGATTGGTAGCTAGTATTGAATTACTAGTAATGATATGAGACCTGAAACTAAACGTTGAATATTTTAATAGATAGAGATACTTTTATAAAGAATGATTATAGGGATAATGTTTTTTATTTAAAATGTGAAAAGTTAAATACGAACGTTGACATGTGATATAACTTATTTATTTTATGTACGTTACCACATGTGAAATTCGTCGGGTGACAAGCATGTGACATTAATTTATTGCTATAAAAATAAAATGTGTTACTATGTGCAAGGAGTGGTTAAGGCCTAAAATACGAATTTAATGGTTTATCAATTTTTTTGAATATATGTATATATATGTCTATGTGTAAATATGCATACAAAAAAAAAATGGGTATATACATATAAGTGTACAAATATATGAATACAAGAAATATATTTGTAAGGAATATATACATATGTGTGTGTGTGTATAATATGCAAACAATGATGGAATAGTCCACTTCGGACGACATTCAAGATATGCCTTGCATGCAAATAAAGTAAAAATAATGAAACCAAGGGTGGGGAATGCAAGTGACGGCTAGAAAGAAAAACAAGAAGTAAGGTCACATTCAAGGCTAAGGGAAAGGAAAGAGAAAAAAAGAAAAGAAAAGAGGTCTTGCACCAACAACCAAGAAGGAAAGAAGACGAAAACCAAGGGAAGAAGAAACAAAGAAAGAAAAAAGAAAAAGAGAAGAAAAGAAGAAAAAAAGAAGAAGTAAAGTGTGGGTGCAGAGGTAAGAATTGTGATCCTTTTCTTTATTCCAAGATGTAAAAATCCAACTTTAATATATACATTTTGAGTTTTTCACGTATTTAAAGTATGGTATTTGTATGTGTTTGAATATTATGTGTGTGTATATATATAGGTTTGGTTAATGCAAGAAGGTTTCACATTGATATTTATGTGTGTGTGTAAATTAAGTTAGTATTGTTGTATAAAAAAATCGAAAAGTAGAATTGTTCTATGTGACGCCCCTAAAATCGAGGGTCCCGTTGATCATCCATTAACCCGCGAAAATACCCGTGAGTGCCGCATAATCCGACACCACGTTAATTAATATCCCTTTAACCGGAATTATAGCCCACGCATCTAACCCGTGTGTGTTTTATCATTTAATTTAACCGTGGTTCACAATACCACAAATCATGCCACTTTATCGTTCAAATACATCATTGGAACCAAAGGGATCAAAGACCGAGAGCATAGCACTTTAGTTTTAAAATTTAAAAATTTGGGAGATAGTACCGGTACTGTGTCCCGGTATGGTTTGCTCTCTGGACAAACAGTACTAGTACTCGGTACTGGTACTCTTCACCCTCTGGATAGATAGTACCGGAACATTCTGTTCAGTCCTACCCAATTCTCCTATTTTCGATTTTCAATCCACTTCAAACCATCTCATTTTCATCCAAAACATGCATAATAGAGTTTTTCACATAAAACATACTATATACAAAGTCTGTTACGAACCATTCCATACATTTACATGTCAATTGAAATTTTAACAAAAGTTTTACACAAAACTTTTATTCAAAAGCCACAACCCGACTTTTCTCACCCAAGAGGCCCTGAATGCGAGCCGTCCGCCGGAGTTTGTCCTGCACCTGAAATGTTTCTCGTATAGGATGAGCCAATGCCCAGTAGAATACTTCCTACAGAAGTTACTCCCCAACCTAAGTGCATATGAATGTACACATGCAACAATCCATAAATATATAACCATGTAATCATTCTAATCAAGAATATATGTATTCCATGTTGGAATTTACCATGTCATGCCATGAATGAAATGAGATTCACTCCCACATTTTGATCCCGAGCCTTTCCTGGCTCCTCAACACATGCAAATGCCAATGTATAAAAAAAACCGAGCTCTTCTAGCTCCCACCATTTATATTTTCCTTTAAATGACTATTTAAAATCTCCGGGTCTTTACCTGGGGTGGATATTTATGGACTTACACCAACGGCACCCAATCGACACGAAATTTATGGACTTCCACCAACGGTTCTGCGTACACCGACACACTTCATGGGCTCTTATACCAATGGAGTACGTATCCAATCATCGAGCCTCTTACCCGAGGGATAGTCTAGCCCATCTCGCTACCCCGACCCAATTTTCCTTTCATGCATTCATGAGACTCAATTGGATCTTCAGTCCAACTTTCTCGAGCCTACCCATCAATCACCAAATATGTTGTTTGATTCAACCATGCACCCACACACCATACTCATGCTTATGGATGTGTTTCCCCCGTGTATATACAATGTAGTGCACCATTGCAATATCCATGTTATGCTCTATATGTAATGAGTGTAAATTGAGCAATTTAACCACATATCTTCACATATGTCATGACAATCTATAGGAATTGCATATAACTACCATAAATCAACGTAATGCTAATATATTAACAATATATAGCAATTCAGTCATCCTCAACAAAGTTCACAAGCTTGTTATACATAATCCATGTTATAACAACTTAATTTCCACTTAGGCAATTGCAAAATACCTTAAAGCACAATTCATGTTATTACACAAGAATTTCCACCTCATTCACAAGGTATAATATAAAACATTTAGCATGCCCAAAAATATCAAGTTCCAAGGAAATCACATAAGTAATTTCCTATGCCAACATAACTAGGAATTGGTCTAGGCCAAATTCCATACCCATTTCCTCATTTCCATAACCATAGTCAAGTGACCTAGGTTATTATATACCCTTACCCCATTTATAATACGCCCTAGGTCAGAAGTGAATCAAAGTAGGAGAAACCCTACCTCTTGGAGCATAATACGAAGGAAGAAAGCATCTAGTCACCTCCCTAGCCCTAAAAATCTTGATTTCCCAAAATCACCTCTTTGGATCTTCAGTGAAATCCCTTGTTCTTGGTACGTATGCGTAGCCCTCATCGTGTAGACTAACTTTAATTCTTGGTTCGATGAACTCCGACTGATGGAACTCCTTGGATCGCAAGAAGAAAGCTTGAAATCTTGTTTTTCTTTTCCCCCTTCTTCCAACGTGTGAACCAGCCGACAAGAGAGAGTGAAAATATCTGATTTTCAGATATTTTACTCCTATTTATACCTTTTATTTGTGCGGTTCACATTGCCCTACACGTTTATTACTTCTAAGTCCGTTTTTAACCCGAAATGACTTAATTAATTTTTGGTTTAAGTTTAAATTAATTTTATTTAATTATAAATTTTTTTTATAATTTATATTTTTGGGGACGTTTGTTAAGTCATTCATCACCTAGATCGTCTCGTAAAACGTGTAAAATCTGACTATCTCAAAATTTGACATGAAAACTCGATTTCGTGACACGAATTCAATGGTGAGATCCGTTGTATCATCCGAGCTCTAGAAAAATACTAATTTTAAACCCGCATTATAGTGACAAATTACCATTTTACCCTTTCTCCGAAAAAGTTCAAATTTACCCGGGTTTTACATTGTATGTGGGTTGAATTTTGGTTTAAAAAAATGGAAGTTTGGTGAGTAATTAGGAATCTTATTAATTGTTCTTGAAGTTTCTTGAATTTGTTTGGTTGATGACTCCTCTGCCGGAGTTTTTTGAGCTGTGTTCTTTACGGCGCTTGTCCCTAGACCTGGTACCCATTATTCACAATTCCATTCGAGTATTAATAAGTAATACCACTTTACTCAAATGAAGTTTTGTAATTTAATTATGCCACGTTCAAAAACTCATCCATATCTAATAATATCAATTACTCGAACCGATTAAACTAGTAGTTATAATCAATTCGAGTCACATTTCGTGTATATATATGTCACATTTTTTTCTTTTCTTTATTTTTGAAATCTTGAATGAGAACTCATTGAAAAATTTCCTTGAAATCTTTTCAGGTAAATTATACACAAGCTTGTAGTTCATTGCCGAAACTAGGAGTCCAGTCAGGAGTTGTAATGAAGAGCTCATGTTTGTTTCTTGTTTTTTTAAAGAAAAACCTTTTAGGTTGTACATGATGTAAATATTGTTCTTCCTATTTTGGCGTGTAAGCAACACTTGTAAACATGTTTGTTGGGTTATGTATAAACTATATAGTAGCAGGTTGGTGTGCCGCGCGTGTAAGACTTTTATTTTAAACAAAATGATCCTAAAATAAATATTTTCATGATGGGTTTTCTTTTTGTATATAGTTTTGAATTAAGGGCAGGATTGCCTAAATTTATCTATATATATAATTGTTTTTTAATAATAATGTAGTGAGATTGGGGTGATACAACTCATGCCTCATTGCTAAAGACGAGCAACATAAGTGACATGATCCCATTACAATCAAAAACAAAATGCAACAAGGTCCTTCCCTGAGGAATAGTTGAAACACTACCAGTCTTATTATCAGCTAAGGCACAAAAGTGTAACAGGTTCAACCCTCCAATTAGAAAGGATAAAACAGAAATGTAGAAGTAGAGAAAATTATGGTTGAGAAGTGGTTAGGGTTAGGCTTCGCTCTTTCTTTCTTTTTCTCCATTCTTCTCTCTTGCACTGGACTAAAATTTGGTGAATCTTCCTAAAAATAAGTTGACTATGACTATTTATAGGTGTCAGAAGGAAGGAGTAAGGCTATAGACACCTTGGGCAAACAATCACAGCATTCTGTTGCATCACTAGACCAATAAGAGGAAAGAAGGCTTAAGGCGGTTTAGGGCACCGTCCAAATGCCACCACCACCGTCTGAACGGTTGCAATCCTCTAGTTTTCCTAGCTTGGCAGCCTCCTTGTTTGACTTTGTTGAATTTTAATTACACATGCCTCCCTTGCTTTGTCTAACCTCTACACTTTGATACTCTTGAACTTCCGTATTTATGCTTCAAACCTTGCAAAATGTACAACCTATGCATTTATCCTAATACTTATAAATTAATCACTTTTAACCTAATTTATGCAAAATTATTCCTAAACCCTAATTATTTGATGCACTTTTTAAGGTTAATTAGGCACTCATTCATAGAATACTAAATAGACTTACGTATCGAACAAAGGTCATCAACCTTGGGTGCACTGGTCAACTTATTGAATTTTTGTAACTCTAAACTCTCTACTTTTCTTGAAAGTTTAGCAATCTTGGCTAAAAACTCTTGTTGCTCTCCCTATGAATTTTCCTCCACTGGACGATTGAAGGGTTGCTAATGATGTTGATCGATTAGTAGGGTTTGAGATGTCCTAAGATTGGGCACTCTCTGCCAAACAATCAAAATAATCAAAAGATTCCTCTTTATGTAAAAACTCTCTATTGCACATCATGTCAATGAACTGATGATGTGCAAGGGTAATTCTCTCATAGAAGAAAGTTACCATCTGCCATGGGTTAAAGTCATGATGTGGAACGGAGTTTAAGAGATCTTTAAATCTTTCCTAACATTCATAAAACTACTCATTTGGTTTCTCAGCAAATTTTGAATTTGTTTCTTCAGAGTATAGTTTTACAAATGAGAAAAAACTTAGTCAAAAATTCTTTTTGCATTTGATCCCAAGTTGAGATCTCTGTGATTTTAATGAATTTTCTCAACTTTTTGCTTTATCTCAAAGTGAGAAAGAGAAAAGTTTCATTCTAACCATTTATTCTAGCACATTTTGTTCCAAGAAAGTACTAACTACTTCATTAAATTCCTTAAGATGGAGATAACGACTTTCACTTGTCATTCCATGGAATTAAAGTAGCAATTGGAGCATCCCTAGTTTAACAATGAATTGGTGTGGCTACACTAGAAGTACCATGCAGGACAGCAAGTAAGAGTAGGTCGGTTAAAGATAATCGTTCATAGTCTGACTAGGGTGGAACTACAATCGGATTATTCCCACCATTACCCTCTGCTCAAACAATATTGCATGGATTATTGTCATTGTGGTTATTTTGGGCAGCCATACCTACAACTGGTGTTACTTCCTTTCTAAGTCTAACAAGTCGGTATGTTTGGTCTCTAGCCCACATGCAAATATACTAAATCTAAAAATTAAAATTAGAAAAAAAGAAATAAATAAATTACAACAGAGATATTGTGACACCCCAAATTCATGGGGTCCGTTAATTTCCCATTAACCCACGGAATACCCGTGGATACCGTATAACTCGATATCGTACCGTTGTGTCCCATTTATCGGGATCCATAATTTAACGAAATTCGGGCAGAGTCTCCTTTGTACGGGAAGCTCTACCCCAAAACACAATATGTGCAATCAACATTTACATGACCCATCCGAGATCCAATATAATACCATAACCACATAGGGTCTATTTTATACATAAAACTTGACCACACCGGGTCCAATCATCATATTTATATCAAAATATGCAAGGTTATATTAAAACAGTCCATATATATACTCCATTACAATTCCTTAACACATTACATACTAAAATTTAATTACCAATCTACTTTTACAAAAAAAAATGGATTGGAAGCCACAAGTCGGCTTTTCTTCAACCATGTGACCCTGATTGTGAGTCGTCCATTGGTGCATGACCCACACCTGAAATGTTTCCCGTATAGGGTGAGCCAATGCCCAGTAGAATAATCCCTACAGAGGCTACTCATCACCTAAAATGCATATGCAATGTATAAATGCAACATTTCACAACAACTATTCCCTCCAACAATAACATATAATACAATGTTGGAAAATCATGATGCCATGCCAAGTAATGAGATGAAACTCACCCATGCATGCTATCCCGAGCCCACACCGACTCCCACAACACAATGCGACACTTACGTGTAAAACAAACGTCTTTGATGAAACACATCCAAAGATCATTTTGAAATCAACCATATGTCATAAAACTAATTCATTCTTGGATGTTTCCCATCAAATGAATAATTTATATTTCAAAATCATGTGCCTTTATGGGGTATCGGATTCAGGAATCGCACCTCCGGCTCCGTACGCCGTTACACTTTTCTGGAATTTCACCGCCGGTAAGTGTATCAACCAAGTGGTCGGGTTTTTCACCCGAGGGAGTGTCTAGCCCTACTTGCTATACCCGACACAAGTTTTCTTATGCATGTCACCGTGCGACTCCGTAGGACGTTCCATCCCACTTTCCCGAGCCTACCATCAAGTACCAATGTTGGTGTTGATCACCCCATGCAACCCTACACCCACACTCATGCATGTAGCCCATGAATGTGATGTTAATTCCATGTCCATATTGCAATGCATGCCAAATGACAATTTTTAAATATCATTGTATACCATGAAAATTAATATCATTTGCATATAATCATATAACCATTTCAAGTTCAATATATCCAAGAGCATATATCAACACTCCATCAACATGATAACACATAATACATGCTAATATTACATTTAATTCACAAGGAATAATATAAAACACAAAGCATGCCCACATGATCCCAATGGACACCTTAGGTTAGAAATAGGTCCGAGTAGGAGGAACCCTACCTCTTGAAGCGTAAAGAATTTGTAGGAAGCCTCAATAACAAGATTGAAGTCCAAAGCTTAGATTTCTCCAAAATCCTCCCTTTGAATATTCGGTGAAAATCTTTGTTTTTGGTACCCACACGTAGCTCTCCTCACGTAGATCTACTTTAATTCTTGGCCCGACGAATTCCGACCGACGGAACTCTGAGAATCGGCGAAAGAAAGCTTCAAGACACTTGGCCCTCGTCGCGCCAAGTGTCGTCCGTTGTCCGGGTCCGTTTTCATCCCGAAACGATTAAATTTCGTACCGATTTAAGCTCAAAATATTTTATATGAACTTTATTTAAAATATTTTTCAAATTTTCAAATTTTAATAAAAATTTCGTTTTTT
Source organism: Ilex paraguariensis (assembly GCA_963454935.2). Lineage (NCBI taxonomy): Eukaryota > Viridiplantae > Streptophyta > Magnoliopsida > Aquifoliales > Aquifoliaceae > Ilex > Ilex paraguariensis. The sequence goes on from CAUOFW020001576.1 coordinate 48,793, forward strand.
AGGGGTCATCGAACACCCGTCACCTCGAAAAACATGAAAAATCTGACTATCTCAGAATTCGACGAAATTTATCTGGGTAACTAGATTTTGTGAGACGAATCCAACGGTGAGGTCCATTTCATCATCCGAGGTCTATAAAAATACCAGTTTTTTTAACTCACACTATAATGGCAAATTACCATTTTGCCATTTTTTTTCAGAAAAAGTTAAAATTTTTCCCGGGTTTCACATTCTTCCTCCCTTAAAAGAATTTCGTCCCCGAAATTCACATACACATGCACATACAATCACATGCATATACAACAGTCAATTAATGGTAAATGAGCAAAAGAATGTACCTCCATCCTCGAACAAGAAAGGATAACTAGTACGGACAGTGTCCTCGCGCTCCCATGTCGCCTCCTCTACTCCTCGATGCTGCCACAGCACCTTCACTAGCCACACGGTCTTGTCTCGCAAAACCTGTTCCCAACTATCCATGATGCGCACCGGTCCCTCCTCGAAAGTTCCATCAGCATCAACAACAAGCTCTCCCCAATCCACCACATGAGTCGGATATGGGGTGTATTTCCGAAGCATAGAGACATGGAATACTGCATGAACACTCGATAGATTTGGCGGTAATGCCAACCGGTAAGCAACTGTACCCACTCTCTCAAGTACCTCGAAGGGCCCGATGTATCTCGATGACAGCTTCCCTCACTTACCAAACCGGACCACTCCTCTCTTAGGCATAACCTTCAAGAAGACATGATCTCCCACCTCAAACTCTAGAGGTCGCCGCCGTCTATCAGCATAACTCTTTTGCCGGCTTTGAGCTGTGAGAAGACGCTTCCGAATCAAGTCCACCTTCTCCGAGGTGTCTCTGATCAATTCCGGACCCGTAGAAGACCTCTCTCCTACCTCCGTCCAACAAACCGGAGAACGACATGACCTCCCATATAGTGCCTCATTGGGTGCCATCTCTATGCTCGCATGGTAACTGTTATTGTATGCAAACTCCACCAAGGATAAGTGATCTTCCCAGCTACCCTTAAGATCTAGGACGCATGCCCGTAGCATGTCCTCTAAAGTCTGGATAGTCCTCTCAGACTGACCGTCTGTCTGGGGATGAAAAGCAGTGCTCATCATTAATTGTGTCCCCATGGCTCGCTGGAAACTCTCCCAAAAATGAGCTATAAACCTGGGATCCCGATCCGATACAATAGATACAGGTACTCCATGCAGACGGACAATCTCCCGTATATACAACCTGCAGAATTCCTCCAATGTGAAGGTCATCCGCACAGCCAAAAAGTGTGCCGACTTAGTAAGCCGGTCTACTATCACCCACACCGCGTCATGACCCCGCGATGTCCGTGGCAAATGGGTCACAAAATCCATCGTGATATGCTCCCACTTCCACTCAGCTACCTCCAAAGGCTGGAGTAATCCCGCTGGTCTCTGGTGTTCAGCCTTAACCTGCTGACACGTGAGACATCGACTGACAAAATCGCCAACCTGCCTCTTCATTCCACTCCAGTAATACTGGCGACGAAGATCATGATACATCTTCGTGCCCCCTGGATGAACTGCAAAACGGGAGCAATGAAACTCCCTAAGGATCTCCTCCCTCAGATCTGCCAATTGAGGAACCACAACCCTTCCTCGATATCGAAGACTACCATCTGAGTGAGTAGCCCAGCCCTCGTCACCCATACCTGCCTGTACACGGTCCCGGATGGACAATAGCTCCGTGTCCTGACTCTGGGACTCAATCACCCTGCTCAGTAGAGACGGTGTAGTCACCAAACTCCCCAAAGTACCCTGAGCCTGACCCATATAACATAGCCCGAACTGTCCCACAGTCTCGAGCATCTGCCACTCCCGGGAAGCTACACTAGCCAAAACTCTCCGTGACCTTCGGCTAAGTGCATCAGCCACCACGTTTGCCTTACCAGGATGGTAATGCAAAGTGAAGTCATAGTCCTCTAAATACTCCATCCACCGGCGTTGCCTCATGTTGAGGTCCCGCTGTGTGAAAATATACTTCAAACTCTTGTGGTCCGAAAATACTTCAAACTGCTCACCATACAGGTAGTGACGCCAAGCCTTCAAGGCAAAGACAATGGCTGCTAACTCCATGTCATGTGTGGGGTAATTCTGCTCGTGATTCTTTAGCTGTCGAGAACCATAAGCTACTACCCTCCCAGACTGCATCAAAACACATCCCAGCCCGTCCTTCGAGGCATCACAATAGACCGTGTACCTCTGTCCTCGTTCTGGAACTATCAGAATAGGAGCTGAAGTAAGCCTCTTCTTCAACTCTTGGAATGCATTCTCACAAGAATCATTCCACACAAACTTGACATCTTTCCGGGTCAACTTCGTCATAGGTGCAGCCAATCGAGAGAAATCCTCAATAAACCGCCGGTAATACCCCGCCAATCCCAAGAAACTACGTATCTCGAAGACTGACTTCGGTCTCTCCCAATTCATAACTGCCTCAACCTTCTCCGGGTCCACGGATACACCCGAAGCCGACACCACGTGTCCCAGAAATTTCACCTCAGTAAGCCAGAATTCACACTTGCTGAACTTGGCATATAACTGATAATCTCTCAATGTCTGGAGAACAATTCTCAAGTGACTCTCATGCTCCTCCTCAGACTTGGAGTAGATCAAGATGTCATCAACAAAAACCACAACAAATTGATCTAAATAGGGTTGGAACACCCTGTGCATGAGGTCCATGAATGCCGCTGGAGCATTGGTCAATCCAAATGGCATCACTGTGAACTCGAAATGCCCATACCGCGTTCTAAACGCCGTCTTAGGAATATCTTCCTCCCTAACCCTCAACTGATGGTAACCGGTTCGAAGATCTATCTTGGAATAGACCCGTGCCCCCCTCAGCTGATCAAACAAGTCATCAATCCTCGGCAAAGGGTACCTATTCTTGATAGTGACCCTATTCAACTTTCGGTAATCAATACACAACCGAAGAGTCTTATCTTTCTTCTTAGCAAACAGAACCGGAGCGCCCCAAGGTGAAGTGCTCGGTCTAATAAACCCCTTGTCCAACAATTCTTGCAATTGTACCTTGAGTTCTTGCAACTCAGTAGGCGCCATCCTGTGTGGTGTCATAGAGATGGGAGATGTATCGGGATGCAACTCTATAGTGAAGTCCACATCCCTATGTGGAGGTAATCCCGGTAGTTCATCCAGAAAAATATCCTCATAATCACACACAACCCGAGGTAGACTTAACTCCTGCCTCGCCTCGTCTTCAAGGGTCAGGCTTGCTAGCCAACCCATCAGCTGCCCGTGCCATCTGGAGTCGTATACTGCTTGGGGTAAAGCATCGTGCTTATCCCCTTGAAACATGAAACAAACCCCATCCGGTGTGTAAGCAGTGATTCGCTTTCGATCACAATCAATGACGACTCGGTGTGCCGCCAACCAATCCATCCCAAGGATCACATCGAACTCCGACATGTCCATGACTCGAAGGTCCATAGTGAGTAGAATCCCTGAGATCTCCAACTCACACCCCCGACATATCTGATCAACCCTCACCCTAGCACCTAGGGGAGAACTCACATGCAATGGCTCTTTCAAGGTCTCAACCTCTAAGCCCAAGTCATCCACACAAGATGCAGCAATAAATGAATGAGATGCACCAGAATCAAATAACACTCTAGCCCATAAGCGGGAAAGTAGAAATGTACCCTGTATCACCGACGGATCTGCCGGCCCAGTCTGTGGCATCATGGCGTAGACACGCCCCGGAGTCCCTGAAGTCCCGGCTTGTGAGCCCTGGCCTCTTCCTCGACCCATTCCTTGGCCCATCTGGCCAGCTTGCGGTGTCCCTGCACGAGAAATAGTAGGGCCTTGTGCTGCACCCTGAAACTGGTACTGGCTGCCCTGACCCGTAGTAGGGTAGTGAGGAGCATATTGCGTCTGTGGTTGCCCCACTGAAGTCTGAGATTGCGACGACCCATGACCCTGGGATCCCTGCCTCTGAGGACAATCCCTCTTCATGTGACCCGGTTGGTGGCAATGATAGCAAGTCCTCTGGCCAACCTGGTAGGAAGGTCTCTGATTTCTCCCACCTTGGGAGGATTGACTTTGGCCTTGGCCTTGATAACTGTGGCCCTGTACCTGAAATCCTTGTGGAGTAGAAGTCCTTTGCTTCTTCCTCGAGCTAGAAGAAGAGGATTGACCTTCCTTCTTCTTGTCTTTTGCACTAGACTCCCGGATGCTCCTTGCGTCATCCACCTCTCTCTCAATGGCCAAAGCTGTGGTGACCATCAAGTCGAAGTCTTGTAGTAGAAGACCGACGATTTTACCCCGGATGGATAACTTCAGCCCATCCTCAAATTTTCTAACCTTGGCCATATCTGTGGCCACATATTGGTCAGCGAAACGTGCTAACTCAGTGAATTTAGCCACGTATTCCATCACTGACATCGTTCCTTGCCTCAGATCTAGGAACTCCCGGGCCTTTGCATGCCTCGCAGTCGCCGGGAAGTATTTCCCCATGAAAAGTTCCTGGAACTCTACCCATGTCATGGCCTCCAAGTTCTTGGAGTCTTTCACCCAATCCCACCATACTTGGGATTCCCCCTCCAACTGGAATGTAGCTAGAGTTATCCTGGTGGCGTCAGAGGTGATCTCCATTGCCCTCAAGATCTTGTCAACCTGCCGGAACCAATGATCAGCTACCATCGGGTCCGCCCCTCCCATAAAGATCGGCGGTTGATGTGCCTTGAACTTCTGGAGATGACTGGAGCCTCCTTGGCCCCCACTTGTACCCGTCTGTGCAATAGTAGCGGCCGTAGCACTAGCTTGTGCAATGGTAGCCGCCGCTGCACCAATAGCCTCCATGAAGGCTTGTTGGTCAAAGGCCGGTGGTGGTTGGTTGTTGTTCCGCCTACCACCTCTGCCTCGGCCGCGTCCTCTTCCCTTCCTCTATTTTCCATCTACACACATGTCAAATAGAAACAGAGCATTTACTTAGTATCCCAAGATAGAAGTCAAGTATTTAAACTTGGAGATTTTCCTCCTTGTTTCACTAGTAGTGCGTGTGCCACCTACTAGTAGACATTTACACATAAAACTATACCATTCATTCCTTTTTTTTTTAAACCCAAGGTTATGTTTTCTAACCCTAGTGTTTGTTTGTTTTTTTTTTTTCATGTGCCTTTTACCATGCATATCATTCACATAATCACTTAGCAAATAATCATGTTTCACATAACACGTTGCACAAAACATGTAACAATTTAAGCACATAAGATGAGATGCACAATGCATGCAATGGTCTAGTCCCAATGCCCAACAAGCCTTAGGTAAATCGTATAACCTAGGCTCTGATACCAAGCTGTGACACCCCAAATTCATGGGGTCCGTTAATTTCCCATCAACCCACGGAATGCCCGTGGATACCGTATAACTCGATATCGTACCGTTGTGTCCCATTTACCGGGATCCATAATTTAACGAAATTCGGGCAGAGTCTCCTTTGTACGGGAAGCTCTACCCCAAAACACAATCTGTGCAATCAACATTTACATGACCCATCCGAGGTCCAATATAATACCATAACCACACAGGGTCTATTTTATACATAAAACTTGACCACACCGGTCCAATCATCATATTTATATCAAAATATGCAAGGTTATATTAAAACAGTCCATATATATACTCTATTACAATTCCTTTACACATTACATGCTAAAATTTAATTACAAATCTACTTTTACAAAAAAAAATGGATTGGAAGCCACAAGTCGGCTTTTCTTCAACCATGTGACCCTGATTGTGAGCCGTCCATTGGTGCATGACCCACACCTGAAATGTTTCCCGTATAGGGTGAGCCAATGCCCAGTAGAATAATCCCTACAGAGGCTACTCATCACCTAAAATGCATATGCAATGTATAAATGCAACATTTCACAACAAGTATTCCCTCCAACAATAACATATAATACAATGTTGGAAAATCATGATGTCATGCCAAGTAATGAGATGAAACTCACCCATGCATGCTATCCCGAGCCCACACCGACTCCCACAACACAATGCGACACTTACGTGTAAAACAAACGTCTTTGATGAAACACATCCAAAGATCATTTTGAAATCAACCATATGTCATAAAACTAATTCATTCTTGGATGTTTCCCATCAAATGAATAATTTATATTTCAAAATCATGTGCCTTTATGGGGGTATCGGATTCAAGAATCGCACCTCCGGCTCCGTACGCCGTTACACTTTTCAGGAATTTCACCGCCGGTAAGTGTATGAACCAAGTGGTCGGATTTTTCACCCGAGGGAGTGTCTAGCCCTACTTGCTATACCCGACACAAGTTTTCTTATGCATGTCACCGTGGGACTCCGTAGGACGTTCCATCCCACTTTCTCGAGCCTACCATCAAGTACCAATGTTGGTGTTGATCACCCCATGCAACCCTACACCCACACTCATGCATGTAGCCCATGAATGTGATGTTAATTCCATGTCCATATTGCAATGCATGCCAAATGACAATTTTTAAATATCATTGTATACCATGACAATTAATATCATTTGCATATAATCATATAACCATTTCAAGTTCAATATATCCAAGAGCATATATCAACACTCCATCAACATGATAACACATAATACATGCTAATATTACATTTAATTCACAAGGCATAATATAAAACACAAAGCATGCCCACATGATCCCAATGGACACCTTAGGTTAGAAATAGGTCCGAGTAGGAGGAACCCTACCTCTTGAAGCGTAAATAATTTGTAAGAAGCCTCAACAACAAGATTGAAGTCCAAAGCTTAGATTTCTCCAAAATCCTCCCTTTGAATATTCGGTGAAAATCTTTGTTTTTTGTACCCACACGTAGCTCTCGTCGCGTAGATCGACTTTAATTCTTGGCCCGACGAATTCCGACCGACGGAACTCCGAGAATCGGCGAAATAAAGCTTGAAGAATTATATTTTTTTCTTCTTTGCTCTTGGGTCTGATCCAGCCGGCCAAATGAAGAGCAAATATCTGATTTTTCAGATATTTGCCCACTTTTATACTGTCTAAACACTTGGCCCTCGTCGCGCCAAGTGTCGTCCTTTGTCCGAGTCCGTTTTCATCCCAAAACGATTAAATTTCGTACCGATTTAAGCTCAAAATATTTTATATGAACTTTATTTAAAATATTTTTCAAATTTTCAAATTTTAATAAAAATTTCATTTTTTAGGGGTCATCGAACACCCGTCACCTCGAAAAATGTGAAAAATCTGACTATCTCAGAATTCGACGAAATTTGTCTGGGTAACTAGATTTCGTGAGACGAATCCAACAGTGAGGTCCATTTCATCATCCAAGGTCTATAAAAATACCAGTTTGTTTAACCCACACAATAATGGCAAATTACCATTTTGCCATTTTTTTAAGAAAAAGTTAAAATTTTTCCCGGGTTTCACAGATATCGTGATGAAAATCACAAGACCTCCTCGAGTACCTCTGCATCACCATAGATTACTGTTAACTTCCCTAGCAATGGTGCAAAAAATGATTGTCCTCCAAAGGGGTTGACAAAAGCTCCCAAGCATAAGAGAAATGTATTGTATAGTAACTTCAACAAAATTTCAAAGGTCATCTCCTTAGGGAAAGAATTTAGAATCCAAAGTGATGAAAACAAATTGAAAAAGCTCTTTGAAGTCAAGAATTTTGAGAGTTAACTACTAATGAATTGAAATTCAATAATAGGAAAAACTAGATAATCTTCAGGATTCATCCCATCTATGAATAATAGTTTCTACCTTAAAACTATGACTCATATGTTTCCGTATTCAAACTGCTACAGACAAAATATTTTTAGCTAAAACCTTTATAAGAACTAATAAGATGGTTTATGATGGAAGAATCCGTATTCTAAAGGTTGCAAAAAGCACCACAATTATTTGTACCAAGCCTAATTGCATACAAATAACAGGGACGTATGAAAACCAATTAGGTTTTCACAAGCATAACTAGTTGAATCAATCACAAAAATGTTACAACATAGTTTAATGTGATGCCTATAAAACCAGGGTTCCTTTGTTAACCTGTTGATCACCCATCAACCCGCGAAATTATCCATGCAAGTCACATAACTTGACACCATGACACAACATCCCTATTATTGGGGTCACAAACGACACCGTATTTGGGCGGAGTCTCCCTTGTATAGGGTACTCCAAAACGCATATCTTGTGCACATTCAATCAATTGACCAACTCCTAGTCCAATATACATCAATTTAGACTTATTATTACCCCATATACCTCCCTAGAGCCAAAGGAGTAGACGCCCGAAGGTTTAGCAAAAACATTTTAAATTTTTTAAATTTAACAAAACCTACTGGTAGAAGTACTTAGAGCCCTACTAGTAGAAGAGCTAACTGGAATTCTTCTACCGGTAGAAAATCAACGTTCTATCGGTATGAAAATTTACTATAAATGTTGAATTGGCACTACTAGAAATGTTCTACTGGTAGAAGTGCCTACTGGAAATGTTCTACCGGTATGTATTTGACGTTCTATCGATAGAAGTGCCCGATTTTTCCCCCAATTTGATCCCTTTTCAATTCCAATTCATTCCAACCTCATACATCATCAACCCAAACTCATATAACATGAAATTTTACATGAAACACATTTCATATGAGTTCGATTGTAATCCCTTACATATAAATACACATCCAAAACTAATTTACATAATTATTTTAGAAGACATGATTTTAAAGCTACATTTCGGCTTTTCTTATCAGTAAGGGCCCGAGTGAGAGCCGTCCACCAGTGCATGTCCTACACCTGAAATATTGTCCCCATAAAGGATGAGTCACACTCAATAGGGTATCTCCTAAAAAGGCTACTCGTCAGCCTAGATCTATATGAAATATTCACATGTAATACATAAGTAGCAATTACTCCATTCAAGAATATGCAATTGAATAATGGAATCCTCTATGCCATGCCATGATATGAGATGAGACTCACACATGCAACTCAACCCGAGCATTCACCGGCCCCCATAACACACGCAATGGCATGCCTATGAATCTGGGCATTCCAAGACCCCACCATTGTTGTTACACATCCAATGAACATTTTATAAAATAAACATGTGTCTTTCTTGGGTACCTAGACTTTGGTGTCTCACCACCGATTTTGCACACCGATACACTTTTTTGGACTTACACCATCGAAAGTCTATAAACTAGTAACCACGTCTATCACCCGAGGGAGAATCTATCCCTTCTTACTATACACAAAAAAAAAAAATTCATGCAACCATACAACTCAGTCGGACCTAGGTCCAACCTTCCCGAGTCCATGCTGACTTGATCTGATATGTGTACACCCAAGTGCAGGTGGTCAAGTTGTAGTAATAATCTGGTTAAGTTTAGAGTCGAATTCACAGGGAATTATGATAAGTGTTTTGAAGTAAGCAGTGATAGAGACCAAGTAACTAGAAACCTTAAGAGTTTGAAGTTATGGGATTTCCTGAACAGAATATAAGATTCTTTCTAAGAAGTTTTCTAGAAAAAATATAAGATAAATTCAAATGTAAACAGTCACCCTTTAGCTCGAGGATCTGAACATGTAGTTAATCATCCGGTTTATTATACTTGTGCTTGGTAACTCAATTAACTCCCATGTCAATGGCAAGTTAGTACAGGGGAGAGGGGCATCATGTTCCTTCAGGTCACATTCTTTACAAAATGAAATACAATCCTTTATCAAAGAGGGCCAATAAAAACCTAACTGTAAGCTTTTTGCTGAAGTCTTATTTGTAGAGAAATTGCCACCACATGCCTCTGAATGGTAGAATGAATGGACTTCCTGTTGTTCATTTTTTGGTATGCATCTCCGCATGTCTTGGTCAAGACAGTACTTGAACATGTATGGGTTGTCTAAGTAGAAGTACTTCACATCCGCCATAAACCTTCTTCGATCCTCCGGGGTCCAATGTGGTGGCATTTTTCATGTTGCAAGATAATTACATATGTCAGCATAACAAGGACACACAGAATGAATTGAAAGTAAATGTTCATCAAGAAAGGAATCGAGGATAGGAATGTGCTCATCAGCCTCTTACACCACCAATTGGGATAAATGATCTGCCACTACGTTCTACACTCCCTTCTTATCTTTGATTGTTAGATTGAATTCTTGAAGTGGGAGGATCCACCTAATGAGTCTCGATTTGGCATCCTGCTTAGACAACAAATACTTCAAAGTAGAGTGATCAATATAGACTACTATCGGCGAACCAATGATGTTGGAATGGAATTTATCCAATGCAAATACTACTACTAACAATTTCTTCTCAGTGGTGGTATAATTCATTTGTGCCTCGTTAAGGGTTTTGCTAGCATAGTATATTACATACGGTCTCTAATCTTCCCTTTGAACAAGCACTGTGCCGACTGCCTAATCACTCGCGTCACACATAAGTTCAAAAGGTAAATCCCACTTGGGTGGTTGCATAATTAAAGGTGTAGTAAGCATGCTTTTGATTTTGGAAAAAGCCGCCCCACAATTATCTGACCACTTGAATGAGACATCCTTGGCTAGTAAATTGGTCAAAGGTCGGGCCAATGCACTAAAATCTTTAATTTAACGACGATAAAAGCCGGCATGGCCCATAAATTACCTGTTATCCTCTATGACTTTTGATGTAGGGAGGTTGGAAATGGTCTCAACCTTTGAGTTATCCACTATGATCCCCTTCGTTGAGACGATATGCCCAAGCATAATTCCTTGTGTCACCATGAAGTGACACTTCTCCCAATTCAAGACTAAGCTCTTTTCCTCACATCTCTCGAGAACTCTCTCCAAATTTTTCAATCATCCACTGAAAAAATCTCCAAAGACTGAAAAGTCATCCATAAACACCTCAACAAACTTCTCCACCATATCACTAAAGATTCCCATCATGCAATATTGAAAGGTTCCATGGGCATTACGTAGCCCAAAAGGCATGAGACGGTAGGCAAAAGTACCACAGGGACAAGTGAAGGTGGTCTTCTCCTGATCTTCCAATACAATCTCGATTTGATTGTAGCTGGAGCTTCCATCTAAAAAGTAATAGAATAGATGCCCCGCTACTCATTCCAACACTTCGTCGAGGAATGGAAATGAGAAGTGGTCTTTCCTTGTGCATAAATTGAGCTTGCGGTAATCAATGCACACTCTCCATCCGGTGATCACTCTTGTTGGAATAAGCACATTATCCTCATTTGCCACCATGGTTACTCCCGACTTCTTAGGTACTACTTGCGTGGGGCTAACCCACTTACTATCAACAATCAAAAAAATGATGCCCATGTCAAGTAGTTTTAGCACCTCGTTCCTCACCACATCCTTCATAATTGGATTCAACCTTCTTTGTGGTTGTTGAGACGGCTTGGAACCATCCTCCAGGTAAATGCGGTATGTACAATATAAAGGCTTATCCCCTTGATGTCAGCAATTGTCCAACCAATTACTCCCTTATGCCTTCTCAACAATTCCAAGAGATCTTCTTCTTGTTTTGCCTCTAAGGTTAAGCTAATCACTATCGGAAAGGTCTTGTCCTCCTTAAGATATGCATACTTTAGATGGGATGGTAGTGGTTTCAACTCAAAATTAGGCTTTTGCTCATTTGATGGGAAAATATTTTTGTCTTAGAGTTGGTGTGACGGCCCAAAAATTGGGGATCCCGTTGATCGCCCATCAATCCGCGAAATGCCTGTGGATATCGTATAACTCGATACCACACCATTGTGTCCCATTTACCGGGATTCATAATTTAACAAAATCGGGCAGAGTCTCCTTTGTACTGGAAAACTCTATCCAAAACACAACCTGTGCACCGTACCATCACATGACCCATCCGAGCTCCCATATACAAATGTTGACCACACCGGGTCCAATTATCCATACTTTCACCTCATGAGTTTTTGCATTAAACATAGTTAATACAAGTACAAAATTATAATTCCTTTATAAATATTACATGCCAATACATAGTTTGAAAAAAAGTCTACAAAATAGTCATGATTAAAGGCTACATGTCGGCCCCTCTTCACCCTTGAAGCCCCGAATGAGAGTCCTCCTCTAGTACGCACCCTTCACCTAAAATGTTTCCCGTATAGGGTGAGCCAACGCTCAGTAGAAAAACTCTTACAGAGGCTACTCCCCACCTAAAATGCGTATGCAATGCGCACATGCCACAAACAACTTCTTCCATTCCAAATAAGAATATGTTATTCAAGATAGAATCTCATGATGCCATGCCAAGTAATGTGACGAAACTCACTCATGCATGCTATCCTGAGCCCACACTGAGCCCACAACACAATGCGACGCATATGTGTAAAACAAACGTCTTTGATGAAACACATCTAAAGATCATTTTGAAATCAACCATATGTCATAAAACCAATTCATTCTTGGATGTTTCCTATCAAATGAATAATTTATATATTAAAATCATGTGCTTTTATTGGGTATCGGATTCAGGAATCGCACCTCCGGTTCCGTACACCGTTACACTTTTCTGGAATTTCACCGCCGATAAGTGTATGAACCAAGTGGCTGGGTTTTTCACCCGAGGGAGTGTCTAGCCCTACTTGCTATACCCAACACAAGTTTTCTTATGCATGTAACCATGCGACTCAATAGGATGTTCCATCCTATTTTCCCAAGCCCACCACCAACCACCAAGGATGATGATTGACCAACCATGCAACCACACACCCATTGTAACACCCCGCATTTTCTTTTATATATGTATATAGATATATAGTAATTAATTGTTGTAAAAATGGGGATATGTGTAGTGATGTGTGTTTGAATTTGGTAGAATGAAAAAGGGATGAACAGTGCACTGGCTGTAACATCAAGCTCGATTTCGACCTTGATGCAGTCCATATCTCTCAAAACTTAAATCATGAAATTTGTAGATATCTCTCTTAGGATTCCATATCACCTTGAATCATCTCAATCGGAACTAGGAGGAAGGAGTTATGTCCATATTACGAAGTAGTGTCTACACTGTCCAAAAATCTGTCCGGCAGACTACCTTTCGCTAATTTCATCATAACTCTTTATTGGAAAGTCCGAATTGTGCACCGTTATTTTTGTTAGAACCCTAACTCGTATATCTTTCCAACCATATAGGCTACACCTCCTAAAAATACCTGAGTCAAATCAGTTTATTCTATGAAGTTGACCAAAAATCTGCACTATGGTGCTCCTTGGATAGTAAAGGGTTGTGCTTTCTTATTAGACCTTAAAGGTGTAAAACCCCATATGTTTACATTAATATATTAATGTACTTGTTTAGTGATTCTTCTATATGTAATGACTTAAGAATAAACCATATATATATATATTAAAATCGTAAGGATATCACCTATAGTAGTTCGAAGGAATAAAATAGAAATTTTAATGTTCCAAGTGTGAATTTATTTTAGTTTTGAAATAAATCATAAAAAGCAATGTTTTTAGGTTAAAATAACATTAAAAATGAATCCGGAACGTCGAAAAACCTTAGGGTAGTCGTATGGATCAAATTGGAGATTTCTAGTGGCAAAACTGTAATTTTGGAAAAAAACTCAAAATTCAGCCCATGAACAGTGATTGTCGCGGACTGCTGTGTTTAAAACACAGAAACCAGCCCATTTCCTTCCATTTTTTCTCACATCTCTCACCCCCAAACCCCTTAGCACCCTTGGGGAAGATAGAGGAAAGGAGAAAGGGAGAAAGGAGGTCATTAGAGCTTGGGTTTGTGGTTTGAAACTTTGATTCAAGGTAGGGGTTTTTCTTCCATGCTTGTCCATTGAGGCTAAGGCTAATATATATATATGTTTTGACTCATACTTGTATGTATTTGCTAGGAATTCCTTGTTTCTTGGTTTTCTTGCAATTATGGCATGTCTTAAACAAAGTTAGGATTGATTACCCATGAAACTTCTTTTATAGCTTTAAAACCCTAGTTTTTGGGGAAATATGGAATTCTCTTTCTACATTTGCTCAAGCTTGGTTTTGAGAACTTTAGTGCTTTGTGTGAGTAATGAAAATGATGTGGTGGTGATCTCTTGTATTTTCCTAATTGTTTATTGAAATTGCCTCATAATGGATTTGTGGATCTTTGGAAATTTGCTTGTAAATTGGAGATTTATGGAATCCTTGGTTATGTGTGATGATTGTTGGGATGATGTGATCTTGTATGGTTGTTGGAATGAACATGGATGAGAGGTTCCTTGTAAGGATGCTCATTCCATCTCAAGAGGTTCCTTGTAAGGATGCTTGAGAAACCAAATCTTGAGGGTGAGAGGTTCCTTGTAAGGATGCTCACACCAAAAGAGGACAGTATGTGATTTTCTCAAGAGGTTCCTTGTAAGGATGCTTGAGAAACCAAATCTTGAGGGTGAGAGGTTCCTTGTAAGGATGCTCCCGTTAGAGAGGACAATATGATATCATGTGTGGGAAATGATTTATATTTTGGTAATGGATGTTTATTAGCACTTAGTTGAAATTGCTCCTTTCTATTACTATTGTTACTTAAACTTGAGATTCGTGCCAAAGGAAATATAATAATCGATGGTGGAATAAGCGTTCCTTTTTGTATTATGGTGTTACTATTGCATTTCCCACAAGAGCTTGTGGAGGTATGGGACTCTACAAGAACTTGTTGGAAATGGTTATGGTTGCTCATTGTGACTTGGGTTTACTGTTCATTTAAATTATTGCGAATGTTTAAACTTGAGATCTGTTTCAAATGTCACGGTTTTACTTCAAATGTTATATGATATTTTGGAAAATAAGACCGAACTGTTTTACTTGTTTTCTAAACCTTGTATGAGTATGGAAGGAATGTTGCTACAGAGCTTAGTGCTCATCCCCTACAAATAATATCTTTTCAGATTTCGTCTATGAGGAGGAGTTACAAGTAGATGAACCAGTGCATGGGGAAGCTCCCCTAGAGGGGAACGGGGGTCCTGAACTGGATGCCTAGAGTTATATTTCTTTTGTACTAGACTAGAGAGTTTATTTTGAAATCATGTAAAGTCTAGTATTTTGTTATTTCACTGCAAGTGTAATTTAATTCTTTTGGGAATATATTTGTCATACTTGGCCTATTCTTTTGGGATGGCATTGTGGATATGGCATATGATGAATGAAAGTTTATTTTATGATGGATAAATAGACCCGGTGTGGTCAATAGTTATGCATATGTGGACCCGGTGTGGTCAATTGTAATATAATTGTACAGGTTGTGTTTTGGGTAAAGCTCCCCGTACAAAGGAGACTCTGCCCAAATTTTGTTAAAATATGAATGGTTGATGAATGAACTTTCGTCGTGATGAATTTACGTAATGCTCTCATGGGGTGAATGGTTTTTAGAATGTAATGTCACCCAAGGGGGTTTTTGGGGCGTTACAAATTTGGTATCAGAGCTTAGGCTTTAGGTCTTACATGGGAGCTGTAGGTTATGGATTACCACTAGAAAGGCAGGATTAGGTTGAACAAAATTGATGATCTATGTTTTATATAAATCTTAGGCTTTAAATTAAAGCAATAATTAGGATGTCTTGTACCTCAATGAAATTAAATTGTGAATTGATGTGCAGGATGGATGGAGGACGAGGACGAGGACGTGGACGTGGGCGTGGTCGTGGAGGTCAAGCAAATCCACCACCACCACCACCTCCCGATGCCATGAATGGCATCTATCAATGCTTGAAGGAGCTCACCACTTTGGTACAAAACCAGAATGGGAACAACAACCATAATGGTGGAGCTCAACCACTAGCGGAAGTACCCGGAATTGGAAATGGAGATCGAAGGATGGTGGTTCTTCGAGAATTTCTGAGACAACATCCACCCACCTTCCAAGGGAGCTCTAACCCTTTGGATGCGGACAAGTGGATACGCAGAGTGAAGAAGGTATGTGACGGCATGGGAGTTGCCGAAGATTTGAGGGTTGGCTTGGCGACCTATTTGTTAGAGGGGGAGGCCGACCATTGGTGGGATTCGGTCAAGAGACGGAGGAACACTGATGCACTCACTTGGGAGGAGTTCGACCAAATATTTCAGGACAAGTACTTTCCTGAATCAGTCAGAGATCGAATGAAGGCTGACTTTCTTGCTCTACGACAGGGTAGCACGACGGTGGCCGAGTACGAAAGGAGGTTTGACGAGCTCTCCCGTTATGCTACAGGATTTATATCTACGGAGGCCGACAGGGCTAAGCGATTTGAGCAGGGACTGAGGCCGGTCATCCGGGAGAAGTTGGTGGCTCTCAAGATTAGGGAGTATGGGGACTTGGTGGACAGAGCTGCACTGGTAGAGAGAGACATAGAGGATAGCCAGCGACGACAGGGCTTCTTGAGAGGAGGTCCAATCCGGACGGGTGCTACCACTAGTGGGGCACAGAGACCGACACCATACCGTCGCCCAGACCCAACAGGTGGACAGCGACTTTTGACAGCCCGAGGAGAGGGAGACACTCAGACTAGAGCTGGTATTATCCCACGATCTTGCTTTGCATGCGGAGGTGTGGGACATATTCGGATGCATTGCCCAGTTTTTCCACCTCAAGGGCCTATCCAGACCGCAAGACAAGTACCAGCAGCCCAACCACCACCACCGAGGCCTGCACCGCATCGACCGATACAAACTCAAGCCCCTGGCGGCACCAACCAAGGGCGAGTATTTGCTTTGACTCAGCCGGAGGAGGACATTGCCAATGCCGTTGTGGAAGGTATCATTCTTCTCTACAATTCCTGGGCCCGAATCTTATTTGATCCCGGTGCTACTCATTCTTTTATACGTACTGCATATGCTATGAATTTGGGATTGGGTTTCGAGAAGTTAGAACATGCTTTGACTGTTGACTTGCCTACGGGAGAACAATTGGGTACTAGCCGAGTCTGCAAGGGTTGTGTGCTTCGTATTGGGGAGCACGAATTGATTGTGGATTTAATTGCTTTAGAGATGAAGGGGTATGACGTGATTTTTGGGATGAACTTGTTATCCACTTTTCGTGCGGTACTGGATTGTTTCCGCAAGCGGATTACATTTCAATTGCCGGGAGGAGTAATTTTCAGTTTTGTGAATAACCGAGATTCTTTCCATCCATTTCCTACTATGGGTAGTAGATTCTTAAAAGCGAAAGCGGGAAGTCATTTGAGTTTCTTAGCTAGCTTGATGGGAGATAACATGGATAAACTCCATACGGATGTGGTGTTAATTGTATCGGAGTTTTCGGATGTTTTTCCTGAGGAATTACCTGGATTACCGCCACATAGGGAAATTGAGTTCAAGATCGATCTCTATCCGGGAACCGAACCCATATCCATTGCTCCCTACCGGATGGCACCTTTGGAGTTAAAGGAGCTAAGGAAGCAGTTGGATCAATTGTTGGCGATTGGGTTTATCCGTCTAAGCACTTCACCTTGGGGAGCCCCAGTCCTCTTTGTGAAGAAAACGGATGAGACTCTACGGTTGTGCACGGATTACCGGAGGTTGAATCGGGTTACCGTGAAGAATAAGTATCCGTTGCCGAGAATTGATGACTTATTTGATCAGTTGGAGGGTTCAAAGTATTACTCCAAGATTGATCTTCGCACGGGGTATCATCAGCTGCGAATTAAGGAGGAGGATATTCCTAAGACTGCTTTTCGTACCCGATATGGTCATTTCGAGTATACGGTGATGCCATTCGGATTGACTAATGCCCCCGCAGCCTTCATGGATTTGATGCACAGAGTCTTCCGGCCATACCTCGATCAATTTGTCATTGTGTTTATTGATGACATATTGATTTACTCACAGACTCAGGAGGAACATGCTCGTCATCTCTCTATTGTGCTACAAACATTGAGAGAACATAAGTTATATGCAAAGATGAGCAAGTGTGAGTTTTGGATGAAGGAAGTGAAGTTCCTTGGCCATGTTGTGTCCGAGCAAGGAGTAGCGGTTGATCCAGCAAAGATTGAGGCCGTGATGAAATGGGAACCACCGAGGAACGTGACAGAAGTACGGAGTTTCTTGGGGTTAGCCGGCTATTATCGTAGGTTTGTGGAAGGGTTCTCCAAGATTGCGATGCCGATGACTCGCCTTACAAAGAAGGGGGAGAAATTTTTGTGGACTCAAGCGTGTGAACTAGCTTTTCGCACCTTGAAGGAGAAGTTGACGACTGCCCCTATCCTCATTATTCCGAGTAGTGGGGAAGGCTACGATGTCTACACCGATGCTTCACTACGAGGATTGGGATGCGTTCTAATGCAAGGAGGGAAGGTAGTGGCTTATGGCTCGAGGCAACTCAAGGTGCACGAGCAGAATTATCCCACACACGACTTGGAGCTGGCTGCAGTGGTGTTTGCTCTTAAGTTGTGGAGATGTTATTTATACGGGGAGAAATTTCAAGTGTTTTCGGACCATAAAAGCCTCAAGTATATCTTCACACAGAAAGACTTGAATCTCCGGCAGAGAAGGTGGATTGAGTACTTGGAAGATTATGAGTTCACACTCAACTACCATCCAGGGAAGGCCAATGTAGTTGCCGACGCTCTTAGCAGGAAGTCTCGGGGTGAAATCAATTCTCTTGCGGTAAATAGGTGGAAAATGATTGATGCATTGGAGGAGTACGATCTATGGGTGGATGGACCGGAGTATCAATCATATCTATTCAACCTTGTAGCTCAACCGACGCTTCGACAACGGGTTATGGAGTTGCAATGCCTGGATTCGGAACTCGATTTGATTAGAGCCCGATTGGAGAATGGGGAAGCGATGGGAGGATGGTCTTGAAAGAATGGAGAGTTGAGATATGGGGAGAAGCTATGTGTTCCCGATGATTCGTCCCTAAAGGAGGAGATACTTGGGGAGTGTCATCGCTCCAAGTTTGCTATCCACCCCGGTAGCACAAAGATGTATAGGGACATGAAGCGTCAATACTGGTGGAGGGGAATGAAGCGAGATGTAGCCAAGTATGTGGCAAAATGTGCGGTGTGCCAGCAGGTGAAGATTGAGCATCAAAGGCCAGGAGGAGTCCTACAGTCTTTGCCTATTCCAGAGTGGAAGTGGGATCACATCACCATGGACTTCGTGTCGGGTTTACCACGGACGTCGCGCAGGCATAATGCAGTGTGGGTCATTGTGGATAGACTCACCAAGTCCGCTCATTTCTTGGGTATGAAGACCACAGACTCATTAGAGACGTTGAGCAAGCTCTATATCTGTGAGATTGTTAGGTTGCACGGAGTTCCGCTCTCCATTGTGTCGGATCGTGATTCTCGGTTTGTGGCGCGATTTTGGCAAAGTCTACAACAAGCTATGGGGACAGAGTTACATTTCAGCACAGCCTTTCATCCCCAAACGGATGGCCAATCCGAGAGGGTGATACAAATCGTGGAAGACATGTTACGAGCTTGCGCGTTGGACTTCAAGGGAAGTTGGAGTGACCATTTACCGTTGGTGGAATTTGCATACAACAACAGCTATCAGACCAGTATTGGAATGGCACCCTATGAGGCCTTGTATGGAAGACCATGTAGATCCCCGACGTGTTGGTTAGAAGCGGGCGAGAGTAGTTTGTTTGGGCCAGAAATTGTTCGAGAGACTACAGAGAAAATTCAACTCATCCGGGAGAGACTACGCACAGCACAGAGTAGACAGAAAAGTTACGCGGATCAAAGACGAAGACCATTAGAATTCAAAGAGGGGGACTATGTGTTTCTCAAAGTGTCGCCCCAGAAAGGAGTATTTAGATTCGGCAAGAAGGGAAAGTTAGCGCCAAGGTATACCGGGCCATTTGAAGTGATCAAAGTGGTGGGCAAGGCGGCATATCAGTTGCGGTTACCAGCTCAGTTATCGGGAGTACACGACGTATTCCATGTGTCCATGTTGAGGAAGTGTAAATCGGATGCAACGCCGGTTGTAGACTTAGAAGATATTGAAATTCAAGATGGAGCAACCTATGAAGAACAACCAGTGAAGATTCTCGACGCCAAGGAGAAAGTGCTTCGCAACAAAGTCATCAAATTGGTGAAAGTCTTGTGGCAACACCATGGAGTGGAAGAAGCTACATGGGAACCGGAGCTAGAAATGCGAGAGAAGTACCCACATTTGTTCGCCACTTGAGGTAAGTTTCGAGGACGAAACTTTCTTTAAGGGGGGTGGATTGTAACACCCCGCATTTTCTTTTATATATGTATATAGATATATAGTAAATAATTGTTGTAAAAATGGGGATATGTGTAGTGATGTGTGTTTGAATTTGGTAGAATGAAAAAGGGATGAACAGTGCACTGGCTGTAACATCAAGCTCGATTTCGACCTTGATGCAGTCCATATCTCTCAAAACTTAAAACATGAAATTTGTAGATCTCTCTCTTAGGATTCCATATCACCTTGAATCATCTCAATCGGAACTAGGAGGAAGGAGTTATGTCCATATTACGAAGTAGTGTCTACACTGTCCAAAAATCTGTCCGGCAGACTACCTTTCGCTAATTTCATCATAACTCTTTATTGGAAAGTCCGAATTGTGCACCGTTATTTTTGTTAGAACCCTAACTCGTATATCTTTCCAACCATATAGGTTACACCTCCTAGAAATACCTGAGTCAAATCAGTTTATTCTATGAAGTTGACCAAAAATCTGCACTATGGTGCTCCTTGGATAGTAAAGGGTTGTGCTTTCTTATTAGACCTTAAAGGTGTAAAACCCCATATGTTTACATTAATATATTAATGTACTTGTTTAGTGATTCTTCTATATGTAATGACTTAAGAATAAACCATATATATATATATTAAAATCGTAAGGATATCACCTATAGTAGTTCGAAGGAATAAAATAGAAATTTTAATGTTCCAAGTGTGAATTTATTTTAGTTTTGAAATAAATCATAAAAAGCAATGTTTTTAGGTTAAAATAACATTAAAAATGAATCCGGAACGTCGAAAAACCTTAGGGTAGTCGTATGGATCAAATTGGAGATTTCTAGTGGCAAAACTGTAATTTTGGAAAAAACTCAAAATTCAGCCCATGAACAGTGATTGTCGCGGACTGCTGTGTTTAAAACACAGAAACCAGCCCATTTCCTTCCATTTTTTCTCACATCTCTCACCCCCAAACCCCTTAGCACCCTTGGGGAAGATAGAGGAAAGGAGGAAAGGGAGAAAGGAGGTCATTAGAGCTTGGGTTTGTGGTTTGAAACTTTGATTCAAGGTAGGGGTTTTTCTTCCATGCTTGTCCATTGAGGCTAAGGCTAATATATATATATATGTTTTGACTCATACTTGTATGTATTTGCTAGGAATTCCTTGTTTCTTGGTTTTCTTGCAATTATGGCATGTCTTAAACAAAGTTAGGATTGATTACCCATGAAACTTCTTTTATAGCTTTAAAACCCTAGTTTTTGGGGAAATATGGAATTCTCTTTCTACATTTGCTCAAGCTTGGTTTTGAGAACTTTAGTGCTTTGTGTGAGTAATGAAAATGATGTGGTGGTGATCTCTTGTATTTTCCTAATTGTTTATTGAAATTGCCTCATAATGGATTTGTGGATCTTTGGAAATTTGCTTGTAAATTGGAGATTTATGGAATCCTTGGTTATGTGTGATGATTGTTGGGATGATGTGATCTTGTATGGTTGTTGGAATGAACATGGATGAGAGGTTCCTTGTAAGGATGCTCATTCCATCTCAAGAGGTTCCTTGTAAGGATGCTTGAGAAACCAAATCTTGAGGGTGAGAGGTTCCTTGTAAGGATGCTCACACCAAAAGAGGACAGTATGTGATTTTCTCAAGAGGTTCCTTGTAAGGATGATTGAGAAACCAAATCTTGAGGGTGAGAGGTTCCTTGTAAGGATGCTCCCGTTAGAGAGGACAATATGATATCATGTGTGGGAAATGGTTTATATTTTGGTAATGGATGTTTATTAGCACTTAGTTGAAATTGCTCCTTTCTATTACTATTGTTACTTAAACTTGAGATTCGTGCCAAAGGAAATATAATAATCGATGGTGGAATAAGCGTTCCTTTTTGTATTATGGTGTTACTATTGCATTTCCCACAAGAGCTTGTGGAGGTATGGGGCTCTACAAGAACTTGTTGGAAATGGTTATGGTTGCTCATTGTGACTTGGGTTTACTGTTCATTTAAATTATTGCGAATGTTTAAACTTGAGATCTGTTTCAAATGTCACGGTTTTACTTCAAATGTTATATGATATTTTGGAAAATAAGACCGAACTGTTTTACTTGTTTTCTAAACCTTGTATGAGTATGGAAGGAATGTTGCTACAGAGCTTAGTGCTCATCCCCTACAAATAATATCTTTTCAGATTTCGTCTATGAGGAGGAGTTACAAGTAGATGAACCAGTGCATGGGGAAGCTCCCCTAGAGGGGAACGGGGGTCCTGAACTGGATGCCTAGAGTTATATTTCTTTTGTACTAGACTAGAGAGTTTATTTTGAAATCATGTAAAGTCTAGTATTTTGTTATTTCACTGCAAGTGTAATTTAATTCTTTTGGGAATATATTTGTCATACTTGGCCTATTCTTTTGGGATGGCATTGTGGATATGGCATATGATGAATGAAAGTTTATTTTATGATGGATAAATAGACCCGGTGTAGTCAATAGTTATGCATATGTGGACCCGGTGTGGTCAATTGTAATATAATTGTACAGGTTGTGTTTTGGGTAAAGCTCCCCGTACAAAGGAGACTCTGCCCAAATTTTGTTAAAATATGAATGGTTGATGAATGAACTTTCGTCGTGATGAATTTACGTAATGCTCTCATGGGGTGAATGATTTTTAGAATGTAATGTCACCCAAGGGGGTTTTTGGGGCGTTACACCCATGCTCATGGTTATGGATGTGTTTACCCCGTGCATATGCAATGTAATGCATCATTTCAAACTACTGCTATGTTCAATATGTAATGAATGCCATATAAATAATTTTAACATATCTCATGATCAATTATATCCAAACATATAAATTCCGTGATCATTATAATGCTAACATATCATTAAGCATACATCAACATAACATTACAATTATAAATCACATCATAAGCATGTAATTTCACTTTACCACATTTTCCAAGCATGTTATTTCATCAAACAACAACTTCAATAACTCAAGGCATTTTATTAAACACCTTCACGACACCAATTATGTTATCACATAATTCACTCACATTCATCGTATAACTCAAGAAATCATAATAAGTGACTTCTACCGTTAATCCCTCCGTCAATCCACGAAAAGATCCAAGAATGTCGCACTAACCGACATCACATCATTATTATCCCTTTGTCCAGGATTTTAACTTGCACGTGTAACCTGTGTTCTTTTACTAATTTAATCCTATCGAGGTCCAATATACCCCCAATATATCTCATTTAAAGCCAAAGAACACATAGTGATGAGTGCAAAATATTGCATATTTGAAGGTCTCATTACATGCATTTTAACTCAACTTTTGCATGTAAGCACTTAGAGTGAGCCGAAATTATGAATAATGTTGATATTTGGATGTTGCAAGTATTTATAGCATAAATCAAGTATTTTAGGACCTTGCAACTATCTTGGATGTGTGGTGAAGGTATGGCCACATTCCATGAGGATTTTGAGACTTAGAAGTTAAGAAATCAAAGAGGTATTGGTGTTTGGTAACAAAGGCACCAGCACTAGCTCCCTCTGGTGGAAGTACCTCTGTGTTTCTCCATTTTGACCATGATGAACTCAGAATATAGAACAGTTCAAAACACGCAAGTTGTAGATATAGATGTCTACTGTATTTTGTGAAAATTGTAGCTCAATCCAACGGTTGGATCAAACGTTATGACGATTCTATGATAAGTGGTCCGGAGTAGAAAAGTGTACCGGCTTTTCTTCACCCAATTTCTATATCCATTGCAAATTCTTTCTTAGAAGATTTATTTAGCACATTTAGTTACCCTTTTCCCATACTTAACATACACTAATGGTGCATTCAACAAGATAATTTATTTCAAGTCAAGCCACACATCCTCAAAACCCCTTTTTAAACTAAACCATCAATTTCAAACTAGAAATTGATTATATCCTTTCTACACCAACTCCATAACCATATGCAAGTGAATTACATAGTTCCATATGCCTACCATTTTTTCATCCAACCAACTATGGTAGGAAAATTTTAAAATATACAAAACAATCCATGTAAACCCAATTTTCCAAGAGTTTACACTAATAGCTTCCACAAATCAAATGTGAGCTAAAACTTGGTTTTTCTTCCTTTTTCTTTTAATCTCCCTCACTTTAGGTTTCCAACAAGCAAGAACACACACACACACACTGATATATGAGTTAAACACACTCACTTTTCTACATATTAAAGCACACATAACTTCCATCCAAGAAATTACACAAATACTTCCACATAGCAAAACAAAGTAGGACTTGAATCAAACCCATTCTACACCTACTTCCTCAAGACATAAAATAACATTTCCTATTTAATCACAATTCACAACACACATGTTATACATAGCTCATGCTACTAACACATTCAATTTTCAAGGGAATTCACAAGTGATTCCCACATATCACATACAACTAGAAATTGACCTAAGTCATTTCTACACCCTTTGTCATTCCCATTTTATCTATTTCATATGCATAGGTGAGTGATATATATATATATACTCTTTAATAACCTACACATTTCACATACACTATAGGTAGGAAATGAACCAAGGTAGGAAGACAGGATAACTAAATTTCGCGAGACGAATCCAACGGTGAAGTCCGTTTCATCATCCGAGTTCCAAAAAATTTCAGGTTTTTGACCCGTACTATAGCGACAAAATTACCATTTTGCCCTTATTTTCAAAAGTTTAAATTTACCGGGTTTTACAATTGGAGCTTCTCAAATGTAGGGGTCCACTTTGTACTCCTTTCAAACTCTCCAATTCCTCTTGCTCATCAACATCCTCTATGTCAACATTCACCTCCTCTCCTGACTTTAGCATGCCTAGCAACTCCAAGTGTTCCTCCACCAAGGTGTCAATCCAATTGACTTCATGCACTTCCTCATCATCCCCTGGTTGTTTGTTCAAATTAAAAACATTGAAATCCATAGTCATGGTCCTGAAAGTAAGTTGTATGAGACTATTCTTGCAATTAATGACAGCATTAGAGGTAGTAAGGAATAATCTATGTAATATAACAGGTATTTGGGAACAAGGGTTAGCAATATGGTGAGTCTCAAGCACAATGAAATCAACAGGAAAATAAAACTTATCCACTTGAACCAAAACATCCTCAACCACTCCCTTCGGTGTTCGAATGCTCCGATCCACCAACTAAGAGTAATTAAAGTTGGCTTCAACTCTTCAAGTTGGAATTGCTTGTACATTGAGTAAGGTAAGAGGTTCACACTAGCTCCCAAATCAAGGATGTCTTGCTCCACCTGACAATTCCTAATTGTTATGGCAATGGTAGGGCAACTGGGGTCTTTAAACTTTGGAGTGGTGTTTGTCCTCAAAATTGAGCTCACTTGCTTAGTGAGGAATGTCTTTTTATGGACATTGAGTTTCCTCTTCACTGTGCACAAGTCTTTCAAGATCTTTACACAAGATGGAATTTGCTTTATCACATCAAGGAGTGGAATGTTGATTTTCACCTGCTTGAACATCTCAATGATATCAGAATAATTAGCCAACTTGACGAGTGGCTTCAAATGATTAGGGAAAGGAGTAGGGATAGGGGAAAGCAGTACACAATCATCAACCAATTTCTCTTTCTTGCTCACTTCATCACTCACCTAACCCCCTTAGTGTCCCCTTGGTCGCTTTTTCTTTTGGCAATATGGCCTTGGAAGAGACCTTTAGCACAACGGTCTTATCAATTTGTTTGCCACTTCGAAGGGTGGTGACCACCTTGAGTTGCTCACAACTCTCTTTGGTGGGCTTGGATGATTCAAGCACATGTTGGCCCTTAGGGTTCTCTTGGGGTTGAACGGAAAATTTTCCCTTCTCTTGTTGTGATAACCGTATGTGATTGGTAATTTTTGTGAGTTGAGCCGAAATGTTGTTGTTCAAGGCAGTTTGGATTTAAATGAAGTTGTAAACCACATCCTCCAAGTTCCTCTTATGGGGAGGTGGATAGGTGGTAGGATTTTGTGGTCCTTGCTAAGCAAAACTTTGGGGAGGTGGACTTTGGGAGAAATTTTGTGGGGGTGGATTAGACTGGGGGTATTGGGATCTAGACGCTTGACCTTGGCCTTGGTATTGACTTTGGTATTGATCTTGCTTAGGAGGCATGAGACGTGGTGTTAGACCCATGAGAAGTAGGATTCTCATTTATCCAACTAAAGTTCGGGTGATTGCTCCAACCCGAATTATAAGTGTGTGAATTTGGAGAGAATGATTGCCTCAATTGATTAAAGGCATTAACTTGCTCATGGTACACTTCCTTAAGAGCCAGAATGTTAGGGCATTCCTATATGGAATGCTCCACACTTTCACAAATCGAGCAAAACTCCTCGGTCTTTGAAACATTGGACACCAATTGTCTCCTATTGACCTTAAAACTCTCAATTTTTCTAGACAATTTAGCAATTTTGGAAAGCAAGTCTTCCTAGTCTCTCAAATCATACATCCCTCCCCCATGAGCTTGACTACCGCTTTGAGGAGAAGACCTTGGTACATCAGTAGAATTTGTAATGTCCCATGATTGTGCATTATGTGCCAATGTATCAAAGTATTCTAAGGCCTCATCGGGTTCTTTGTTCAAAAACTCCCTATTGCACATCATGTCGATGAACTATCGATGACCTAGTGTGATTCCTTCATAAAAGAAACTCACCAATTGTCATGGATCAAAGCCATGGTGTGGAATGGATTGTAGCAATTCCTTGTAATGATCACAACATTGGTAGAATTACTCATTGGACTTCTTTGAAAAGTTTTGAATTCTTTTTAGAGCGGTAGTTTTAGGCACCGAAAAAAATTTGTTTAAAAGTTCGGAGAGCATTTGAGTCCAAGATGTGATGGATCAAGGCTTAAAGGAATTAAGCCACATTTTTGCCTTATCTTTCAAGGAAAAGGGGAAAATTTCATTCTAGCTATGTCTTCTTGTAAACTCCCACATTCTTATCTTTATATAGCAACGTAATTATTTTTGAAATGCTAATTTATGTAATGATGTAGGCACGAAATATGTAGGTTGTAAGAGTAGAAATAAAAATGTCAGTTAAGGTAATAGAGTATGATATAGAAGTTTGAAAGTATTTCAGAGTTCAAACACATTTTAGATAAAAATTGGGTAGAAAGGATTTTGGACACTGCCTAGTATTTTGATCATAACCTTTTATTCTGATTTCTCTTTGATCTGAAATTTGGAAAGTAGATAATAGACTTATAGGGCTACAAAATAGTATTTGACACAATTTTTCCAAATTGACCTCTAAATAAACAAAAAATTCATTGAAATTTTTAGCAGAAACAGGAAGTCCGTTCAAATGACAGTGCATTCCAGTACTTTTTTCTACTGGAAAAATAAAAGTACTGGGAGCAAATGATGTTCAAATGCCAAAATGATGTTCGAACGTGAGATACAAAATCTGGGTTTCAGAATTGTAACAGCCCGTATTTTCTTTTATATATGTATATAGATATATAGTAAATAAATTGTGGTAAAAAAATGCGGATATATGTAGTGATGTGTGTTTGAATTTGGTAGATTGGAAAATTAGAGATTTAAAATGTTAGTGAAAATAATAGTTGAAATTTGGTTTTAGTAAGTGAAAATATGAAATTTTAGGTCCTAGAACTTGTATTAAATAGGTTTGGTGTAGAAATATGTGTTGGAGAAGTTTGAGATGGATTTGGTTGGCTTAGGAATGGATTGGAACAATGCACTACTGCAATTTCAAGCTCAATTTAGACCTTGATGTAGTCAATATCTCTCAAAACTCAAAACATAATATTTTTTGAGCTCTTTTGTATCATTCCATAGCATTTTGAATCATCTCAATTGGAGCTTGGATGAGAGAGTTATGCTCAGATAACAAAACGATGTCGAAATAGTCCAACTAGCTTCGTTTTGAATTTAATGTCTCCATTTGCATCATAAATCAAAATATAAGAATAATGAGTACTTTTAGGCTTCAAATAAGTATAAAAAGGCTTTAAGAAACACCCTTTTTCACCTTTTATTTGCAAACATCACAAAACTTCATTAATAGCTGATTCGAATGGGTAAAATATAAACTTTAGTGTTTCGGATGTACGTTGACTTGAGTTTTGAGATAAATCATAAAAATAAATATTTTTAGGTTAAAATAACATTAAAAATGAATCCGGAACGTCGATAAACCTTAGGCTATGGATCAAATTGAAGATTCTTAGTGGCAAAATCATAAATTTGGAGAAACCCAAAACAACCTGTGAACAGTGTTTTTCGGGGCTGCTATGTTTTAAACTCATTTTCATCTCATTTGCTCTGATTTCCTTCACTCCCCTCACACCCCCACACCTCTTGAAACCCTAGAGAGCATTCGAGAAGAAAAAGGAAGGGAAAAACAAGGGATTCAAGGGTGATTCAAGATCAAATATTCTTGTTCTTCATACCAAAGCTAAGAATTCAAGGTAGGGGTTTTCTCTCATTCACTTACGTTGAGGCTAGGGTATTTATATATGTATGTTTTGGCTATCAATGGTATATATATGCTATGAAATCATCCTCTCTTAGGCTTTTGCAAGGATTACATGTTTTGAACAAAGTATGGTTTAATACCCATGAAATCTCCTTTCTAGTTTTAAAACCTTAATTTTTGGAGATTGATGTATTTCCTTCCTAAATGCTTTCTTTATTATGGATTTCAAAACCTTAGTGCTTTGTGTTGGGTAGAAAAATGATGTTATTATGATCTCATGTATTTTCTTAGTTGGTTGTGGAATTGTTATATGATATATTTTGGGGATTTTGGATAGATGTTTGTAAATTGAGATAAATGTTGGAATTGTATGCTTGGTTGGGCTGTTTGTGATGCACATGAGTGAGAGGTTCCTTGTAAGGATGCTCACCCCTTCTCAAGAGGTTCCCGGTAAGGATGCTTGGAAAATAATGTAGTGATTGGTGAGAAGTTCCATGTAAGGATGTTCATCCATTTTCAAGAGGTTCACGGTAAGGATGGTTGAGAATCGAAGGCGACCTAAAAGGGGGTGGAGGTTACCACAGAGTATGCCACCTACTGAAAGAATTATTGGAAATTGGTTATGGCAATTAATGGTTATTATTTGTATGTGGTCCTCGTTTATTCATTTAAGTAATGTTTTTAAATAAACTTGAGATCCTTTTTAAATGTCACTGCTTTATTTCAAATTATGTATCTATGTTATGTTAAAATTGAGACCGACTATTTTAAATACTTTTCTAAACCTTGTATGGGTTTGGGAGAATTTTTCCACAGAGCTTCGTGTTCACCCCCTATCGCTAATATTTTCAGATTACCCGCTTGAGGAGGAGGACGTAAGGGTCGAGGGGCCCGCTACTTGGGAGACTCCACTGGACGGGAGTGTGGATCCTGAGGTGGACGCATAGAGCAACCTCCTTTCCTTTTGTACTAGACTAGGACATTCTTTAGAACATTGTGTAGTCTAGCTTATTTTTTTTATTCTGTTGCGCTTGTTTAATTAATTTTTGAGATGTAATAGTCATGACTTGGGCTTATTCTTTTGGATAATGTTGTAAATATTCGTGGATGACATATGAAGTCTTGTTTCTTAAGGGATTATATTAGTGCTCTCATGATATGAATGATTTTAGAATGTAATGCCGTCCAGGGTGTGTTTTGGGGCGTTAGAAAGTTGGTATCAAATCTTAGGCTTTAGGTCTTACATGGGAGCTGTAGGTTATGGAATCACCTCTAGAGCTTTAGGATTAGGGTGAATCAAATCCTTGAGTAAAATTTTATACACATTCTATGCCTTAGCTTAACCTAATATTTAGGATGTCCTGTGCATCCATGAACTAAGTTGTGAATTGATGTGCAGGACGAACGACGAACAAGGACAGGGATGCAGACGTGGGCATGGCCGTGGAGGTCAAGCGAATCCACCACCACCACCACCTCCGGATGCCAAGCAAGGCATTTACTAATGCTTGAGGGAGGTCACCACTTTGGTACGAAACCAAAATGGTAACAATGCCCACAATGGTGGAGCTCATCCTCTTGCTCAAGTACTGGGCAATGGGAACGGAGACCGAAGGATGATAGCTCTTCGAGAATTCTTAAGACAACGACCACCCAATTTCCAAGGGAGCTCCAATCCTTTGGAGGTGGATAGATGGATCCACCGAGTGAAGAAGATCTGTGACGGCATGGAGTTGCCGAGGAGTTGAGAGTTGTTTGGCAACCTACCTGTTTGAGGGGGAGGCCGACTATTGGTGGGATGCCATAAAGAGAAGAAGGGACACCGACACATTCACTTGGGAAGAGTTCGATCAACTTTTCCAAGATAACTACTTTCCTGAATCGGTTAAAGATCGAATGAAGGTAAATTTTCTTGCACTATGACAGCGTAGTATGACCATGGCTGAGTATGAGAGGTGGTTCGACGAGCTCTTCTGTTATACTATGGGATTTATATCTAATGAGGCCGACAGGGCCAACCGCTTCGAGCAGGGTCTGAGGCCGATCATCAGGGAAAAGTTGGTAGCTCTCAGGATCCGTGATTTTGGGACTTGGTGGACAGAGCTACACTGGTAGAGAGAGACATAGAGGATAGCCAACGACAACAGGACTTCTCGAGAGGAGGTCCAATTTGGACGGGTGCTAGCACTAGTGGGGCACAGAGATCGACACCATACCTTCGCTCAGACTAGACAAGTGGACAACGACTTTGACAGCCCGAGGAGAGGGAGACACTCAGACTAGAGCCGGTATTACCCCACGATCCTACTTTGCATGAGGAGGTGTGGGACATATTCGGATGCATTGCCCAGTTTTTTCACCTCAAGGGCCTATCCAGACCGCCAGACAGGTACCAGTAGCCCAACCACCACCACCGAGGCCTGCACCGCAGCGACGATACAAGCTCAAGCCCCCGGCGGCGGCAACCAAGGGCGAGTATTTGCTTTGACTCAGCCGGAGGAGGTCATTGTCAATGCGTTGTGGAAGGTATCGTCTTACTTACAATCTTGGGCCCGAATATTATTTGACCCCAGTGTAACACACTCATTTGTATGCACGAACATATGCACTTGATTTGAGATTGAGTTTCGCGAAGCTAGAGCATGTTATGAACATTAGCTTGCCCACAGGAGAACGGTTAGATACTAGCCGAGTTTGCAAGGGTTGCGTGCTTCGCATTGGGGAGCACGAATTGATTATGGATTTGATTGCTTTAAAGATAAAGGGGTATGATGTAATTTTTGGGATGAACTTGTTGTCCACTTTGCGGGCGGTAATGGATTATTTCCGCAAGCGGATTATATTTCAGTTGCGGGGAGGAGTCGTTTTCAATTTTATGAATAACCAAGATTCTTTCCATCCATTTCCTACTATGGGTAGTAGATTCTTAAAAGAGAAATCGGGAAGTCATTTGAGTTTCTTAGCTAGCTTGATGGGAGATGATAGGGATAAAATCCATATGGATGTAGTGTTAATTGTATCGGAGTTTTCAAATGTTTTTCCCGAGGAATTACCCGGATTACCGCCACATAGGGAAATTGAGTTCAAGATCGATCTCTATCCGGGAATCGAACCCATATCCATTACTCCCTACCGGATGACACCTTTGGAGTTGAAGGAGCTAAGAAAGTAGTTGGATCACTTGTTGGCGATGGGTTTATCTATGTAAGCACTTCACCTTGGGGAGCCCCGATCCTCTTTGTGAAGAAAATAGATGAGACTCTACGCTTGTGCACGGATTACCGCAGGTTGAATCAGGTTATCGTGAATAATAAGTATCCGTTGCTGAGAATTGATGACTTATTTGACCAGTTGAAGGGTTCGAAGTATTACTCCAAGATCAATCTTCGCACGGGGTATCATCAGTTACGGATTAAGGAGGAGGATATTCCTAAGGCTACTTTTTGTACCCGGTATGGTCATTTCGAGTATACGGTGATGCCGTGCAGATTGACTAATGCCCCTGCAGCCTTCATGGATTTGATGCACAGAGTCTTCCAGCTTTACCTCAATCAATTTGTTATTGTGTTTATTGATGACATATTGATTTACTTGCAGACTCAGGAGGAACATGCTCGTCATCTCTCTATTGTGCTACAAACATTGAGAGAACATAAGTTATATGCGAAGATGAGCAAGTGTGAGTTTTGGATGAAGAAAGTGAAGTTCCTTGGCCATGTTGTGTCCAAGGAAGGAGTAGCGGTGATCCCGCAAAGATTAAGGTCGTGATGAAATGGGAACCACCGAAGAACGTAACGGAAGTACAAAGTTTTCTTGGGGTTAGCTGGCTATTATCGTAGGTTTGTGCAAGGGGTTCCAAGCTTGCGATTCCGATGACTTGCCTTACAAAGAAGGGGGAGAAATTTTTGTGGACTCAAGCGTGTAAACTAGTATTTTGCACCTTGAAGGAGAAGTTGACGACAACACCTATCCACATTATTCCGAGCAGTGGGGAAGGCTACAATGTCTACACCGATGCTTCACTTACGAGGCTTGGATGTGTTCTAATGCAAGGACGAAAGGTAGTGGCGTATGGCTCGAGTCAACTCAAGGTGGATGAGCAGAATTATCCCACACATGACTTGGAGCTGGCTGGGGTGGTTTGCTCTTAAGTGCTGAAGATGTTATTTATACGGGAACAAATTTCAAGTGTTCTCGGACCATAAAAGCCTCAAGTATATCATCATACAGAAAGACTTGAATCTCCGGCAGAGAAGGTGGATTGAGTACTTGGAAGATAATGAGTTCACGCTCAACTACCATTCGGGAAGGCCAATGTAGTTGCCAACGCTCTTAGTAGGAAGTCTCAGGGTGAAATCATTTTCTTGTGGTAAATAGGTGAAAAATGATTGATGCATTGGAGGAGTACGATCTATGGGTGGATGGACCAGAGTATCAACCATTTCTATTCAACCTTGTAGCTCAACCGACACTTTGGCGATGGGTAGTGGAGTTGCAATGCCTGGATTCAAAACTCGATTGGAATTAGAGCCCGATTGGAGAATAGAGAGGAGATTGAAGGATGGTTTTGGAAGAATAGAGAGTTGAGATCTGGGAAGAAGCTATGTGTTCCCGATGATTTGTCCCTAAAGGAGGAGATACTAGGAGAGTGTCATCGCTCCAAGTTTCTATCCACCCCGGTAGCACAAAGATGTATAGGGAAATGAAGTGTCAATACTGGTGGAGGGGAATGAAGCGAGATGTGGCCAAGTATGTGGCAAAATGTGCAGTATGCCAGTAGGTGAAATTGAGCATCAAAGGCCGGAGGAGTCCTACAGTCATTGCCTATTCTAGAGTGGAAGTGGGATCACATCACCATGACTTCGTTCGGGTTTACCATGGAGCACGCAGGCATAATGCCAGTGTGGGTCATTGTGGATTGACTCACCAAGTCCGCTCACTTTTTGGGTATGAAGACCACGGATAAATTCGAGACTTGAGCCAGCTGTATATCCATGAGATAGTGAGGTTACACGACGTTTCACTCTCGATTATGTCGGATCGTGAGTCTAGGTTTGTGGTTAGAATAGTAGAGTCTACAACAAGCGATGGGGACAGAGTTACACTTC